>APFE030604070.1:33167-49724 GCA_000404065.3 Pinus taeda
TACCAAAAATGATATCATCAACATACACAACAAGTATTAGCAATTTATCATTGTCAATTTTTATATATAGATTGCTATCAGCTGATCCTTCTGAAAAACCTTGTTGATGAAGGTATTTGTCAAGACGATAATACCATGCCCTTGGAGCTTGTTTTAGACCATAGAGAGCCTTTCTAAGTCTGCATACAAGTTTTGGATCATTTCCAAGGATGAATGCGTCTGGTTTCTCAATATAAACTTCTTCTTCTAGGTCTCCATTAAGAAAGGCAGATTTCACATCCATTTGATATACTTTGAACTTCTGAAAGCTAGAAAGAGAAAGGAACATTCTTATAGCTTCAAGTCTAGCAACAGGTGCAAAATTTTCTTGAAAGTCTATACCTTCTTTTTGAGCATACCCTTTACAAACAAGTCTGGCCTTGTTTCTAATAACTTCTCCATTTTCATTCAACTCATTTTTGAATATCCATTTGGTTCCTATGACATTCTTATCATGAGGTCTAGGAACTAATTCCCAAGTATTATTCTTTTCAATTTGCTCAAGCTCTTCATTCATAACCTTGACCCAACATTCATATTTGTGTGCTTCATGTACATTTTGTTGTTCGACGAAGGAAATCAATGCTAGATAGCTTGAAGCTTCTGTAATAGTTCTTCTTGTCTGCACACTTGCCTCTTTCTGTCCCAAAATTTGAGTCTCTGGATGATTTTTCTGAACATGTCTGGATGGAGTCTTTTCTTCTGCCGTTATCTGCTCTTTTGGTGCTTCATTGGTTTCTTCTTCTTCATCATTAGTCTAATTTGATGTGGAAGGATAATCCTCATCTTCTTCCCACTCTTTAGTTTTTACCTACTTTGGATTTTCGCCTGCTTCATCAACCACAACATCAATACTTTCAACAATTTTCCCAAGTCTTTTATGAAAACGCTTGTATCCTTTACTCCGGGAAGAGTAACCAAGGAGAATGCCTTCATCTAATCTGGGTTCAAACTTGCCAAGTTTTTCATCAGTCCTTTTGATGTAACATTTGCTTCCAAAAACTTTGAAGTATTTTACAGTAGGAGTCTTACCATACCAAAGTTCATGAGGAGTTTGAGTGTTGTTTACCCGAACATTCGTTTTGTTGAGAATAGTGACGGAAGCAAATGCAGCTTCACCCCAGAAAGTTGCAGGAGTTCCAGACTCATCTAGTATAGCACAAGCCATTTGTTGAATAGTTCTGTTCATTCTTTCTACCACTCCATTTTGTTGAGGAGTCCTTGCGGTAGAGAATTCCCTTCTTATTCCATGTTCTTCATAGAAGTCGAAGAATTCATCCGAGGTAAATTCCCCTCCTCGATCAGACCTGAGGCATTTGATTTTGCGATTTGATTCGTTTTCAACCAAAGATTTGAATGCTTTGAACTTTTCAAATGCTTCGTCTTTATGCTTTAGAAGTCCATCCAACACATTCTGGAAAAGTCGTCAATGAAAAATATAAAGTATTCTTCTCCACGAGGTGACTTTTTCCTTGATGGACCACATAAATCAGTATGTACAACTTCAAGCGGCCTACTAGCTGATCCTTCCTTCTTAGGGAAATGTGTTCTAGTTTTCTTACCAAATTGACATGATTTGCATATTGTATTTTCTGGAATTTTGATGTCAGGAAGATCGCGTACAGCCTGAAATTTGCATGCTTTCCTTATGTGAGGGAAGCTTAGATGCCCCAATCTTATGTGCCATAGCCAATCTTCATAATTTTTTATTAGATAGCATTGTTGTTGTCCTCCCTTGAGTATGTATAAATTATTTGGAGTTCTTATGCATTTGATCACTATTCCTCCTGTATCAAGCTCATGAACAACACATCCATTTGATCGAAATACTACTTCATTTCCTTGATCACACATTTGACTAACACTCAATAGATTATGCTTTAAACCATCAACATACATAACATTCCCAACTTTGACCTTTTCTTTTAAGATAACAAAGTCTTTACCTTTTATGATTGCACGGGTGTCATTTCCAAATGAGACCTTCCTTTCCTTTTCTAAGGCACTATATGACTGAAGTTTTTCTTTATCACCTGTCATGTGTTTTGAGCATCCATTGTCATTGTACCATTGATTTTCTTGTCCTTTTGCATATAAGGCTATACCACATCTTTCGGTTTGCGGTTCTTTATTTTTCCATGTTTTGGGACCCAATGAAGCTTGCTCCTTTTGAGATGTTTGCCGAAATTTACTCCTGCATTCAAAGTCTTCATGACCGAAGTTGTTACAGATAGAGAATTCTATTTCATTTTCAAGAGAAGAAAAGTTATTGTAGGTTTTTTTCATGATCCCAGTCACATTCCTTTCATTTCATGCTTCTCTAGTCATGATGGTCTTGTAAGCAACACATTAAGCAGCTTTTTGTCCAAAGTTATGACATGAAAAACATTGCCCATTAAAGAAATTCCTGTAATTATTGAATCTACTGACCTGATGATTGTAGTTTCCATTGACATTCATTCTTGACGCAAATTGAGAATGATTTACCTGTGTTTGGTTATAGCTTCTGTTCATCCTTGAAGTAGATTGAACTTGATTTACCTGATGATCTGCTTTAAGCCTTTGCTAATGATTGTCAACCTATTCATTTCTCCTTGCTCCATCAAGATAGATTTTGGAGGTTGATGGCTTCTGTGCTTGAGATGGTTCTTCAGTATATCTGAGACCTGTATTTATCAGAGGAGAATGCTGCACTTTGATAATTTCATCTAAAGTTTCTGATCCTTTAGGAAACTTAAGATTGAGAGCTTTTGTTTTCTCAATTTTTTTTCTTAGACCCACAATTTCACATTCTAACTTTTCATTGTGTTTTTCCCTTTCAGCAAGTTGGAATGTAATGTAAGAGTATCTATAATCATACTTTTTTCTTCTAAACAGATTTTAAGTTTAGAAATTTCTTCATAGAGACCATCTTCATCTAAAGCATTCAAGAAATCATCATCTTCAAAAGCCATTAGAAGTCTATAATCATTACTATTTTCATCTTCATCATTATTTGATAAACCATCACTGTCTTCATGCATATAGTAGCTCTTCTTATTTACACTTTGTTTTCTATTCCATTTTGTTGATTCCTTACCTTTATCAAGCTTATATTTGTGAGAACATTTGGCAGCATAATGACCTACTCTTCCACAAGCAAAACATTTGAAAGGTAGTTTACCTCTGAATATTCTAGAACCCCGTTGAAGGTTCTTGACAAAATTTGATTCTTCCTCTCCTTCTAACGTATGTCCTGACTCATTGAGTTCTCCTTTTCCTGAAGCTTTGAATGTGGCTCCTCTCATATCTGATGGACCCCCTTTTCTCATTTCGAAAGCAGTTAGGATTCCGTGCAGCTGTGACATAGTAATACTCTGAAGGTCCTGCTTTTATTCTATGGCAGAAACTTTTGATTCAAATTTAGAAGACAAGGATCTTAGAACCTTTTCAACTAAAGTAACTTCTTTTATCTCTTCACCCAAGTTTTTCATGCAATTAACAATCTCATCTATATGTAAGAAATAATTAGCTATACTTTCATCATTGTGCCTTCTGAGAGTTTCATATTGAATTATGAGAGATTGTAATTTTGCACGTTTTACCTGATTGTTTCCTTCATAGCTTAGAATGATCTTGTCCCATATTTCTTTGGCAGTTTTGAGCTGCATAACCTTGACAAATTCTGATTGTGACAGACTCCCCAATAGAGTATTGACAGCTTTTTCATTTGTTTCATACTACTTTTTACCTGCCGTATCTGTAGGGATTGCTGATGGAAATGTGTATCCTCCTTCCACAATTTCCCAAATATCTGTTCCAAGAGATTGAAGATAGGTTGTGGTTCTTACCTTCCAATAGACGAAGTTGCTCCCATCAAAGATTGGTGGCCTGATGGATGCTTCTCTTTCGTAGTTGCTCATGATGATAGATCTTCCTTCAAGCGATCAAGCTTCTTCTGAAGGGCCTGCTCTAATACCAATTGTTGGAAATAATACTGAGAGGGGGGGTGAATCAGTATTAGCAAGTCAATAATATTTATTTTCACAATCAGATTTGTATACGCTACTTTAGTTAATGAAACTTGCGTATATACGCAACTGTTGCTAAGAAAACTAGCGTATATCTTGCAGACTTATAATTTAGTTAATTCATCAGATGTTGATCTTTAATCTATGTATCATAACCATACAACAATAACCAGGTTCAGCAAAAACATAGCAAACAATCACACATAAGAACACAAGATATAAGGTGGAAAACCAATGTGGGTGAAAACCACCTGCTGCAATTCGTCTCTATCTTCTTTTAATAAGAAACTTGTTTTTACAATATTTCTGTAATAGTGTAGTCTTATACCAGTACATAGGCTTCTACCTACAAAAGGCTACAACCTTCTCTTTTCTTCCAAGGGCCACATTTCATAAATTTTCAGACTGGATCCATCAATAACATCAATCAAACATCAAATATATCTGCATCAACCAATCTCCTTTGCACCAACCAAAACTGAATAAAACAATCACTTTTCTGAATGTTGTAACCATAACACTATAACAGTAACCAGAATCCAATCCAGAACCCAAAACACTGCAACAGTAAACAAAAGTAGCTAAAACATATTTTATGAGGTGTACGCTACTTCTATGTGTCGAACCTGTGTGCATATGCACTTTTCTCAAGGCGGACCTGCATATACATAGTTTTGAAATACCGAACTAGCGTGTATATGCTCCTTTGCTATCCTAAACCTACGTACAGATATGTAAAAGATGATTTAACCTTTACCACTATTCAGACATTAGTTATACCTAGATCATCAGATTTACAGATTACGACATGCGCCAATTATTAAGATAAAAGATCAAAAACCACATAAAGATACTTCTCTTCAAGCCTTAAGATCTTGACCCATCAATAGAACTTATCCTTCTTCAAGCACTCAGGTTCCTCCTTGATTCAGTTCCAGCTATGCACCATTACCCAATGACTAGTGTTCTAGATCTTGCTCTTCATTAGGTATTCAATACTTGAGTACCTTTGCCTAAAGATCTTCTCCACCTTTTATAGTCTTAGGCCTTACTCAATACCATGGTCCAAAACCACTTAGAACTAATACCTTGGACCAAATACCTGGGGTCAACACGTCGGACAAGATTACTTGGACCAATACCATGGATCACAATACCATGGTCCAAACACCACAGACCAAAAACCAACCTTTCCTTGCATGAAAGTGCATGTATACACATACGCGCCTTTTGGTCGTCGAACCCATGTGTATACATGGCTTGGTTAAGGGGAACTTGCGTATATCTCTTTTTCCTTCATTCTGTGAGCCTGAACTGTGATCTGTCATCTGAGTGAGTTGCCATCAAGGACAACAGTTGTGCCATAGCACCAAACTTATGTCATAATGCCAACAATTCCAAGTCAGCATTGGGAGAAGGTCTTAATGAATTTTATCACATGTTTACCCAATTCTGAAGGAAAGAGTGTCATCATGGTGGTAGTTGATATACTTACCAAGTATGCACAGTTTTGTGCATTATATCATCCTTTTAAAGCTAGTACAGTTGCTATTGCATTTATGGAAAAAATTCAAAAGATACATGGAAACCCAAATATTATTGTAAGTGACAGAGATCCCATTTTCACTAGAAATTTTTGGATGAAATTATTTTCATTTCTTGGTGCTTAATTATCTCATAGTTAATCTTATCATACTCAATTTGACGGGAAAACTAAGATAGCGAACAAATGTTTGGAAGGATATCTTCGTTGCTTTGCATCTAATAAACAAACACAATGGGTCAATTCGTTACCTCTATATGAATGATTGTATAACACTTCCTTCCATACTGCAACAAAAATGACCCCATTTATGGCACTTTATGGATATCACCTAGCATCCATCACATCATCTTTAAGAGAAAATTCTAAGGTTCAAGCATTGGAAGATCACATCGAGCATCAACAACAAGTTATCCAACTCTTAAAGGATAACCTCAATTTGGCATAGAATCAAATGAAAAAACAAGCATATTAGCATCATAGTGAAAGAAGTTTTCATATAGGAAACTGTGTATTTTTACAACTAAAATCATACAAACAAATGTCCCTCAAGCAAGCTAAGAACGATAATAAATTATCACCCAAGTACTATGGTCCTTACAAGGTGTTGCAAAAGATTAGTACTAGGCATACAAATTGGAGTTGTTTGCATCTTCCCAAGTACGCCCAGTTTTCCATGTTTCATGCTTAAAGAAGGTTATCAGTGACCAGCTCCCAGTTCAAACAGTGTTGCCAAAACTTGACGAAGAAGGAAAAATCATATTTCAGCCTAAAGTAGTCAAGGAAACAAGAACCTGAAAACTACGAAATTGATTAATTTCAAAGTATCTCATTAAGTGAAAGAACTTACCTATTGAATATTCCACATTGGAGAACGAGTATTTTATACAAAATCATCTCGAACTACTCAAGGATTGAGGACAACACTTTTTTGAAGGAGAGGGGCATGTCAGGTCCCTATAATACTAGTGTATTCCCCTTATTTTTATTGTTAGTGTAGCCCCCTATTGTTATTGTTGTGCCCATTTTTCCCCATGTTGTTATTGGTGTGCCCCATAGAAGCCCACTATTGTTATTGTTGTGCCCTTACATTATTATTGTTATGTAGGCTCTGATTATATTGTGACCCCTTAGACTCCTATATATACCAAGGAGGTCTTATTATTTGTATCATCCAATAATTGTTCATTTATGTAATGTAAAGGAGTTTTCCCCCTCAAAGAGGCTAATTTTTAAATCATTGATCTATTTTTTCTTCTATTTTGTGAGTTGGTTGCATACAATTTTCTATGTTCTCTCTTTTATAGGACTACAAAAAATGAACATTAACAAATTATTTTAACAAAAGGCATAAATTGATATCTAATGTCTAAAATCATTATGTATTTTGTGCGGTGAAATCTTTTCTTTCAAATCTCTGGCCCCCGTCACCTCTTGTCCCATCATCGTTTTTGCAAATAACTTGTAACTGCGTTAAACTTGTCATTATTGAGTATATCATATGTGAAATGGCATCCAAATACTATTGATTTTAATTATATGAAATGGAATTCAACTACTCTAAGGCAACTTATTTTATTAATATGCTAGACAATGTTCTATTTTGATTAATCAGAGCTTTGATATCAATAAATACGAGTTTTTTTTTTGGAATTTATTTAGAGAAGTAACATGTACTCAGGACATTCACTACATAGAATTGTTTTACTGTTTACTAATTTTGGATTAGATAATTGCACATTTGGCCAATGTGCTTGTATTATTCAACATTAACCAAACTTACTTCTTCATATATTGTCTAAAATCATTTTGCATTTTGTGTGATGAAATCTTTACTTTTAGTTATCTGGCCCTCCTCCTATCTCGTCCCGCTGTCGTTTTTGTAAATAACTTGTAACTGCGTTAATCTTGTCGTAATTGAGTAGATCATATGTGAAATGGCGTTCAAAAACTATCAATTTTAATGATATGAAATGAAATTTAGCTATTCTAGGCCAACTTATTTTATTAATATCCTAGATCACGTTCTATTTTGATTAACTAGACCTCTCTTATCAATAAATACAAGTTTTTTTTTTTTTTTTTTTTTTTGCATTTATTCAGAGAAGTAACATGTACTTAGGACATTCAGTGCATAAAATTGTTTTACTATTTACTAATTTTGGATTAGATAGTTTCACATTTGGCGATTGTATTGGTATTATTCAACATTGACCGAACTTAGTTCTTTAGACAAATAACAAAAAAAACATTTTATAAAGTTCCTTTCCACAAAGTAGAAAGGCACTTGCAATTGTATAATTACAGTTTATCATATTTTCTTCTTTGCAAATTTTTTGATGTCCTCTAATATAAGCACGACAATAATAAGACATGCAACTACTAACCTCTGTAACTAAAAAAATTCATATGTCAATAGCTCATCCATGTTGAAGCTCTAAGTAAATTGTTTAAGAAAATAGATAAATAATACTAATAACATTTTGTAAAGGTTACAATGCAAGATTTACGGAAATAATTTTTCCTATCAAAAATAATGAATATCAAAATAAACTTGCAAAAGAGTTCTATTCCAATGATTTAGACATTAGAAATTGTGAAACTGAACATTGTAGCTATAATTAACATCGTAATTTAGACATGTTTCATTAGCAATTTTGAGACTGAACATTGTAGCTATAATTAACATTGTAACCGAGACATGCTTACTGACATTTTTCAATTGTAGCATACGTAAAGCTATTTATGTTTATGCATATGCATTTGTTCTTCTCTACACATGCTTACTTCAGACAACGAGTTCTGCACAACCATTTTTGCACAACTTTCTTCACATAGCTATTTTCGTGGTTGCAAAATACGCTGATAAATAATAATAGTGAGAATAATAATAATAATAAACACAAGACCATAATTTATATATTTAAAAAAAATACAACAACAAAACACAAATGCATATGTGCAGAATTGCATAACAAATTCATAATCTGCAAAAACTCGTCGAGCTTTCATTGTACTAGCCTTCGCACTTTGTACAGTCAACAAATAATAAAATAACCATTGATTTTATATACGCACAACCACTTATGAACAACTTTTTTTAGAAAGTTAACACCAAATAGTGGTTCTCAATTGGCAACTCAAAAAAAAAAAAACGGACCATCCACATCCATATTGAATCCTCATTTGAGCACAACGTAATAGAAATGAGTATTAAACTATTCAATCAACAAATATTCTAGGCTACCATCAACAACTACAATAGCAAGGGGCGCATCAGCACCAACACCAATAACACGTCCAGCCAAATCTCATAGCTTTTTTTCTTATCCAGGATGACTCAATCTAATGTTAAATATTGGTCTTTAAAAGCAATATATACCTAAATTCATGAAATAGATATCGAAAAGTGTATTTTATAATGTCAATAGATATGGCCTTATCGATATCTTTGCAACTAGATGTGATAATGTCATTGTATGCGAATTTACTAAATGCATATTAATAGTAGTACTTGGCATTGATTAATTTTTCTATGTTAAGTGTGGATACCAAATCCTTTCAACAGTTCATACGCTACCTACTATTATTGTTATGATTACGAGATATAATATGTCATAAACACGAATATTAATTTTGCTAAAAACCATTACAATATGCAACACTAAAATTGATAAATGAGATTTGATATTGTATATAGCTTACATCTTTCCACACTTGCTCCCTGCATCCAAAGAGAAGTTTCAAATTATAGGTGTTCAGAAAAGAAAAAAAATACAAAGTCCAAATTACTTAGTGCGTAAAAAAATATTTTCACTCAAGAGCATAAGAGCATAAACTTAAACTTAATCAATAATAACATACCAATACCGCATGAGCTCTTGTGCGGAGCTTCTGCTGTGTAGAGAAACCTTGAAATGCGGACGTGTGTCGGCGCTAAGGTTTATGTTCCTTGTTTCATACACCATTTTTTTGCACATATTTATTGTAATAATAATTATTTAATAATAACATTGAATATAATGATTGTTGTATTCAGCGAAAGCTATACGAAGGTGTCTTTATTCTCTTGAGATTACCCGATACCTAGGTTTTGTTTAAGGGAAACATATGCAGAGGACAAATGGACATGCGGATTTATTTTATTGTGTACACCGAATAACTTTATTGAATACCAGAGTAGCTCTTCGGAAATGGTTATGCATATCTGACAACAAATAAATAAATAAATGCACCTTTCTTTAGCAGCATGCTTTGATGTCAATAAAACAATTAATTATTATTATTATTATTATTAATTGTACATCATCACAATGAACTTGTATTTATTTTATTTTGTACATCCTTGCTATTTAGTACATGTATATCGAGAACATTAGGACAATAAGCGCTGCCAAAGTAAGAAAGCAAATAATTTTGAATTTCGATATTTATTTTACCAACTACCACTAATGTTCGCTTAGGAATTTTGACATTGCATTATCAATCATGATAAATGGCTTTAGTAATTAGCAATCTTTTTCAGAAATCATGAGAAATGTATACACAACCAGTTGTAATGCGTTATGGCAATTAGATTTGTACCATAATCTTGAAAATCGTGTATCAGACTATTCGTAAATCAAGTTTCCTTTACCATTGTTTGTATTACGCTATCAGAATAAATCAAATTTTCAGCAATTTAGTGGTGGGGACCACTTCAGTAACTAAATCAATTCGTGATAGAAATAGCTAAAGATGTTTACACATAATATTTACTTACAACAACTTCAAAGCTAATTGTAATCATTTTCATAGGATTTTTTATTACTGCATATATGCATTTAGTCGTTTCAAAAACATGTGGATTGTCAAGTTCTGCAGAAATTTCAACTCAAAATCGTGAATACAATAAATTGTTGACAGATTTTCGGCAATTTAAGCTGAAAAATACACCAAAAAACCTTTCAAAACGTAGTACCACGAGACAATGACCTTATATTGTATCATAAATTTCTATTTGTATGCCATGTATTTCAATGATATTAAATCAATAGAAAATGACGCAGTAAGTGGATAAGATGGTTTTGCATTATCAATATTTATTTCCATTACTTCCCATAAATGTTGTCTTTGTTATTTCCGATTTCTACTTATTAACAATGCTTTATGTGGTAGTTTCCATGCAAAGAATAGCAACAACTAGTAATTGGGGTTGCAGCAGCAAATTTTGAAACTATGGGACATTGGAAACAAGTATAAGTAGCAAATA
The DNA here is from genome assembly GCA_000404065.3 of Pinus taeda. Taxonomy (NCBI): domain Eukaryota; kingdom Viridiplantae; phylum Streptophyta; class Pinopsida; order Pinales; family Pinaceae; genus Pinus; species Pinus taeda. The sequence goes on from APFE030604070.1 coordinate 44,011, forward strand.
AATGAAGCAAGTTATTTGCACTTATACAATCAACAACTGGTATTTGAATTTGCCAATGGAAAAGAAAAAAACATAGAAATTTGCAATAGTGGATACTTTCCTGGTCTCACATCTCTGTGGATTCAACATTATTCAACAGTTCATTTTCTCAATTGCCCAAGTTCTTTCGCAATTTTATCTATAACATATTTCCTTTTCTGCAAAATTTTTTAGGAATTTGTATTTTCTCATTTAGCAGTCTATGAAGACAATAGCTTTAGCAAAAGTTTTAACACATGTAGTAGTCATTGTATTATATCAATTTACTATTTATTTTTCTTTTGCCTCTTGTATTTTAATATGATTTGTTATAATAACCTAAATTGCATTTGAACAAAGAACCAATGCAATTTTTTCATGTCATGATGTGTAAGAAAATACTGCACATAGTCCAAAATATGTTTACACGACACATAGTTTATTGAATTTTCAGAAAATCAAGTATTTATTATCGACAATGGAGGCCCAAAGAGTAGTTGAAGCAAGATAGAAACAAAAATCCCTAAGTGATGCACAACAATATTCACCTTCTACACATGTTGTTTTTGTATTGTCATTCACGATTCTAGGAAAGAGAAAGAATATTGGTTCTGGAAAACTGGTTATTGGTAAACTAGCAAATCGCCAAGATGAGCAAGATAATTTTCACCAATTCTTTCCAGACCAAATTCATACAGTTCAAACATCGAATTGCAAAACTATCGTGAATAGAGAAAGCATTGAACATGATATATATGTGCAAAGTGATAGCAGTGAACCACCTAACTGGGTTGCTACTTGTTTAGCAGATAATAAGAAAATAATGGAGCAAATTGCATAAGAGGACATTATTTACGATGAACGTCCTATCACATTGCAAAATGAAAAATATGATAGGACCAACAAAAAATTGAGAGTTTAAAAGGTCAAGGTTGAAAATAAAAATATTGTTGATAAAAAACAAGTGGATATTGATTTGTATAGCGTTGACACGATGGGGCTCATGGTATTGCAACAATCTATAGTGATGCAATTTTTCAAAATGTTATTAATATGCTTATGGAAAATCAGATGCTGAAAAACAAATGAAAAGAACTACTACACATTGCAAATCCAGTTCCTTTGTTGATGACTCCATTATCAAGTTCTATTGTTTCACTGTTGCAACCATTTAACAAGGTTGTGAATATTCTTAATGCAATTAAGGCATATATCCTCAACAACATATGCAAAAATTAGAAATTATTGATGATGCGTGGCAAGCGGTTTTTTATTTAACACACTTACGAGGGAAACTGGCGATATTTATGGAATTGGTTAGTAGAAATATTACAGAAGACAAGAAATTTTTTGCCAATGAATTAAATACCTCTAAGAAAGATCTAGAAATACTCTCTGCTTTCGAAAAGAAAAATCAACAGCTACCAGATACTGAACGAGTGAAGCAATTGGAAGTTGGATGGGCGGAAAGGGTCACTATACTTAAGAATATCAATTTTTCCTGTAGTGACCTATGAAAAAGGAGAGGTAATGTGTATCTCATGGAAATGGATATTATAATAGGCTTAGTCTATCTGCGTATGTTGCACGATTCTCACTTAATTTCAAATGATAGGTTAAAAACTGAATTGGAGGAGAAAAAATAGAAAATGGTAACGGACTTTGATAACATTGTTGATTTTACTGAAGAACATATTGACACATGGCTAATTATGTTTGCCAAGGTCAATAAGGAGAATGATAGGTGGGTTGTCGAGGTGCAAGAAGAAGCTAAGGAAATTGAAAAAGAGGCTTTCTCTAAAATCATGAAAATGGAAGTTACAGTTGCCCCTGACAGAGACTACATTGAAAAAACAGTCAACATGTTTTTGGAACAAGTTCTCATCTCGTAATACATATTACATATTTTTTTTGTGTGGTTACATATGTCACTCAAGCAAGTAGAACGCCAATCCCTGCTACAACAAATCCATCTACTTTACAGTTTTATTTGCACAATTCTGATTCTATTCAACAGTTTTTCCCTTTAAGTCTACGTTTTGAATATGATGTCGTATGAATTTGAGATACCATTACGGTCATTGACATTTTATTTTGACAATAATTCTTACTGAATCTTATTTTGTATCAATGTTATGATGGTGTTTTCTATAGCTTTCCAAAACAATGATTTTAGCTTTCCTATTACATACAATGTTGTGTTGTTGCTTTAAATGAAATTGAACATCGAGAAATGGTTTGCCATATTAGACATATATATTTTAATAGTAGAACATTGCTACACTGTGTTTAAACCTCCATGAATTTCATTTTGTGTAGTAATTAAATATGTTTCCAACACACCCTTTCTTAATTAGTTATGTTTGCGACACTCCCTTTTTCCCAGAGCGAAGTAACTCTCGATATTACAGTTCTGATACTGTTGAATTTTGTTTGCTAATTTTGAGTTATTTAGTTTCTTATACGGAATTCTCATTCTACAGAGGTTAAAACTAAAAGTTTCATTTGTGCAAACCAAGTTTCTTGTTCATATTGAAAACTCTACACAAATCCATATCGTATCAAAAAAACCTTTAATAGTGGTAGCAGTGGTGTTGGAAATGGATACATCTTAAACATATATCTCTTAATAATAGACTTTTGGCACACTATTTTCATATTTGCACAAATTTAATTTGGTAGAATAATTAATTAATTATGTTTCTAACACATCCTTTTATGCCTATAGAGAAATAAATCTTTGTGTTATATGGTTCTTGTACACAAATTGACCTATAGGAACTATTTTTCATTCAGAACTATTTTGTTTTATCAATTTTATGACAACCTTTTTTTATTTGTAATCGAACATGTGATTTGAAATTGTGTTTTAATGTTACATGTCATTTTGGCACATTAGGAAAATGGATATCGGTTTGGATCTTTCGCTATCCATAAAGGTGACCCAAATCATTCCCCATCAAAGTTAGAATCGAAACTATTTGAAAGAAAGTGAAATTCCTGGATCCCATGGTTCAAAACCTTGTTTTTGGCTTCCTACGCAGTTCCCTAGTCAAACTTTGTGCATACACATAAGATTCCATTAGAAACTACGCAGAAGTGAGCTTTGTCTTACACTGTGACCTGCACACATGACTTAACGAATGTAAAAATGAAAAGTAAAGTCTAGAAGCATTGTTAGTCGTATCTATCACAACTAACAAGCTTTGAATGGATGTGTATTCAACCCTAATCCCTCCCATCATGGAATCCCTCTCTTTTTGGAACTCTTATCCCACCAATAATGGATCTCATCCACTGAAAATGGATCCCAAACTTCCCCTCCTTTGCCTATAAAGCTATCCTGGACCTAAGGATTGAGAAGGGTTGTTATAAGTAGGCTTATGTTGCAGGAATAAGGTTGGAAAGCTATTCATTCAAGGAGAGGCTTGGAGATTGTGGGAAGGGACTTGCAGCATCAAGGCTTCAAGGTTATAAGAATATTCTCCATTTTATTAATATAAAGGAAATATTCTTTCTCAATTATATCTTTGTACATACAATTTTTAGGATTCCTTGATCACCTATATTGATTAGTTTATGATACATCATTGGGTTACTTATTTCATTTATCTCTTATGCTATATTTTGGATGCTTTGATCTCATGTATGTTTATGTCTATGCAGATCTCCTTCAGGACATCATGGATAAGTTGTGGGGAGCGATCGGAAGATCTCTATAGCATCGAGGAGAAGCAGACGATCAAAAGTTATGAAGGGGACTTCATCAATCATTTCGATTAAACAATAAGTTGCCTCTATCATAGTATTTTTTTAATTCAATCATAGTCTAGAGAAAGGTAGCAGTTCCTAGTTGTATGTTACTAGATTTCTCTAAGGTCTAGCAATATCGTTCTTCTCCGCAAGAGGGATAAATCCACATAATATTTATGTTCTAATATTAAAACATTAGCAATAAAATCTTTCACTGTAGGTTGTGGACAATCACACAATGAAAGCTTGAAATCTTCTTCCGCACACTAAACCTTTTTTGCACTTTGCTAAACAAAGCTTTTGGTCAATGAAATAAATTTTTTGGTCCTACTCATCACAAATAGCAATTTATGGCAAACAGAAAAAATAATTTGCATCGTCTAAATTTGCCACATTTTTTTCCAGAAAATAGTAGAAATTCTGATACAATTTTTTAGAAAACCAAGCACAGTTTAGTTTTTGTAATCATATTACAATTGCCAAACTACAGGATTTTTCGCTATCGAATTAATTGTTGATAGTGATAAATTATTTTCCTTTTTTCCTTTCGAGTACATGTTACTATTCTCCATTTGAAATGTATTTTACGAAATAAATAGAAATTAAAAAACAACAAAGCAGACGTTGCCGAGAAATAGCACTAATAGTTAATAAAACAAATCTCAAAATTCGAACAACAGTTTCTCCATGTACAAAACAAATTAAATGTGAATATTTTCTAATAATGACAGCTAGCTTACGAGTTGTCAATAATCACTTCCAATACTATATCGATATTAGTGTAGAGGTAATTGAATTTATGTTCCCAATTACGTGTCAATCTATACATTTCACTATAAGGCTACCAAACCATTAATGTCATTATACCATCTATGAAATTGGTGAAACCACACTCCGCACAATGAAAGCATTTTGCTTTTTGTGTCTATTCTTCTTCTCCTTTCTTTTGCTTCTACATAACACAATTTTGCAATTCCACCTCTTTTCCATATGTGGTATACACTTATCGCATTGATTACAACTACCAGCAAAACTTCAGCGATAACATTAATATTATTTATTGTTTTTTGCAATTGGTAAAATTTATTATTAAATAATGTCATTTAATTAATAAATCTCACAGTGAAACAAGTTTCTATATATAGCATGAGTTATATAAATACTTAATTCCACAGATGCATTTGTTCCTTGCAAATCCTCCATACACACACAACCACTTCAGTATAGTTTATTATGTATCCAGTAATGTTTAACAAATACCCATTTACAATTGACTATTGTAACTTTTATGAGTTGCAACATGTGCTTTAATATGGGTTTCACACAACAAAAAGCTTCCCACAATAAAACAGGTTTCTATGTTCAGTAGGTCTTATTTAAAACCTTATTTGATTTAAGCAAACAAGTTTTATATGTCTATAAGAAGATTACTCAAAATTAAAATATGAAACCTTTTCACAATGCTTCGGAAAAACAGATATCATAGTTCAATGTATAATTATTATTGTTTATAGAGTAAACAAAAATGAATTTTAATTATTATTCATTACATACTTTTTAAGTATGGGGGATTACGCAGTGCATTATATTAGATATCATTTTTGGGATTCAACTGCGTTAAGTAAGTCATTCAAACGTATGACCATTTCCATGAGAGGTAGTCGTAACTGACTAATTTCTCATGAATTTTGAATAGTTCACTTAGCACTCATTGCATCGGGTGATGCTCACAGGGGTGAAGAAGTGGGATTGAAACTAGTGAAATGTGGAGAACGAATCACATAGCATCAATCATCACTTCCGGGGCTTGCACCCGTAACCAGGACTTCCCAGGAGGTCACCCATCCCAGAACTCCTCTGGCTCAAGCGCGCTTAACTGTGGAGTTTTTCCCACAATCAAGCCCACTTAGCTTGCTACCCCATTTGCAAAACCTAGCAAGTAT
>APFE030604070.1:49744-60084 GCA_000404065.3 Pinus taeda
CACTAGTTTCAATCCCACTTCTTCACCCCTGTGAGCATCACCCGATTCAATGAGTGCTAAGTGAACTTTTCAAAAAATCATGAGAAATTAGTCAGTTACGACTACCTCTCATGGAAATGGTCATACGTGAATGACTTACTTAACGTAGTTGAATCCCAAAATGATATCTAATATAATGAACTGCGTAAACCCCCATACTTAAATTCAAAAAGAGTCAAGGGATCTCTACTTGAATGGTTCATGAGGCACAATACTTGCTAAGGTTTTGCAAATGGGGTAGCAAGCTAAGTGGCTTGATTGTGGGAAAAAACTCCACAGTTAAGCGCGCTTGAGCCAGAGGAGATCTGGGATGGGTGACCTCCTAGGAAGTCCTGGTTACCGGGTGCAAGCCCCGAGTGATGATTGAGGCTATGTGATTCATTCTCCACATTTCACTAGTTTCAATCCCACTTCTTCACCCCTGTGAGCATCACCTGATGCAATGAGTGCTAAGTGAACTATTCAAAAATCATGAGAAATTAGTCAATTACGACTACCTCTCATGGAAATGGTCATACGTTTGAATGACTTACTTAACGCAGTTGAATCCCAAAAATGATATCTAACATTACATACTTATTTAGGATTTATCTTCTTTCTATTTCGTTCATCTAAAACAATGTAATTGAAAGTGCATGAAGTAATACGCTTGTTTGCCGTCTACACGGATGCATGGAAAGATTTATGACAGGGTTGTTAAAATAGTAAAAATTCAAGTCTCTTTTTTAATTATTGCTAGTTGTGTTGTGCGGAAGTGGGTCCAAAGTGTATACAATAAAAGATAGAGAGCTTTTTGCATAGTTGCACTAAGTAAAAGTTATTTTTAAAAAAGTCAATTCCGAAGGGATTATTGTGTCGAAAGAGATCCAATGTAAAGAGGTATGCACAATGAGTTGAACTTTCACATATTGAACTTGCTTCCGAATAGTATTTTTTCTTAGTTGTTATCTACTTACACGAAACTCAAAATGCAATTTTTCACAAGAGACTATTGCTTTGTTTAAATACAATATCCATATGAAGCTAGCAATCAATTTCTGTGGAGGTAGTTGTGTGGAAGTGCTTCCCAAGTGCATACAATGAAATATTGAAGGATAAATCAAAGTTATTTATAGAAACGTATGTTCCGAAGAGATTATTGTGTGGATAGAGATTCAATATAAAGAGTTCCACACAATGAGTTGAAATTCCACACACTGAACTTCCTTCCTAACAGTAATATTCCTTGTTTGTTGACTACTTATACGAAACTCGATTTCTTTATTTTCGTCATCTAAATTGCATCATACATGCAAGTGACAGGACTGAAAAACAATGCACTCTTAGAGGCGTCGAAATGGAAAGAGTATTATCTGCATACAATAAATTTCCCATGACCTATATTGTGTAGACAAAATAGATGTTATTGAAATCTTAAGCAATTTACGATAGACCAAAAAACTTAGTTGTGAATATACACTGACAAGTTTCTTTGTTTGCGTTTTTAAGTAATTGAACAGTGGCATGATGTTCAGTCATTGCATTGCCAGGCATACTAATAGCTCTTTCTCTTTATAAGACATTTTCGATCTGATTTCGCATTATCAATCAATATACTATACTTATGCAAACAAGATTAGTGATCTACTCATCAAATCAACAAGAAATTTTTTTCTATCAATGAAAATGCTACTATGACATTATACATAAACATAATCCAATGGACTATTTTTTGTTCCAACTATATGTTTTGTATTATTCTATGTCTTTTTTTTTGGGTGGGGGGGAGGTGGGTAGCATTGTCATTATTTTTACATTGTTTTCTTGATTTATCAAATTTTCAAGTTCTATAACTACTCAATCAATATAAGTTCATTTTGTTGCAATTTTTAGTGACATTACTTTACAATAATGACTTTCTTTATTTAAAAAACAAATATCTAAATAAGTTGTTGTCATAGAAAGGTGAAATGAATTTCTAAATCGATATAACTTATAAAAAATATTAGATTTAGACAAAATTTCTAAATAGAATAGCAATTGTCCAAAGAAAATTGTAAAGTAAAAGAATTTGTTGTAACAGAAATTGGTATTCCACTTCCTCGAACAATATTGACAAATTGTGAGAATCTTTGCAGAGGTCAGGGTATTTGCATAGTGAGTGTTGTGATACTAATGAATGATGCGATAATTAGTATATTTTCATCATGAAGAAGACTATATGTTGGAGAATTGGGGTCTTTTTCATAGATGGGGGTGCTAAATCAACTGTGTGACGAATATGTGGAAGGCTTTGTATTTTTAAATTATTATTTAGGAACATTATTTCCAGCTACAGAAATGGTTGTGCGAAGGTGGTTGTGTGAAGCTAGATGTTGATGCAGTTGAAAGGCACTATTTTGTTAAAGCTTTGTTCAATGATGCGAGAATTCATGTGGTTGCAAGTTGTTTGCATAAGCCTCGGGGGGGTGGGGGATAGGGCTAAAAAAATGTCGTAATATTATTATGTTTGTTTATGTGTAGTACAAAGTATGTGCGAGAGAGATGAGGTCCTTTGCATAGTGAGTATTGGAGTTGTTGTGCATAGCGTTTGATGCGTGAAGGACGGAGTGTTACTGTTGTACAGTAAAATGAATATGCGGAAGTCTTTCTTTTTTAATTATTATTTAGCAACGTGTTTTGGAAATATGGAAGTAGTTGTATGAATATGGTTGTGTGAATCTAGTTGTTCAGATGTATCGTGTGCGGAGTTTCGAATGTCAATTAACGTGTTATTGAGTACATAAGTAGTTGTGTGTATAAAGTTGTTTGAATGTTGTTGTGCGTGTGTGGATGTTATGCTAAAGTTTTGTTCAAAGTTTACTAAGATAGTAAATATACATATCTATTTTTTAAATGTTATTTAGGGACGCATTTCACAATGTATAATCATTAATTAATATCAGTTTCTAAATTAGTTGTTCAAAGATTTATTAAAGGAATTTTTTAGTGCAGAAGTAGTTGTGCGGAGGTTGTTGTGCATGTGTGTTTGTTATACCAAAGTTTTGTACAAAGTTTAGTAAGATAATAAATATAAAAATATATTTTTTAATTCTTATTTAGTGATGTATTTCACAACGTATAATATTAAATCATTTCAGTTTGGAATGTCAATGACTGAGGAATTTCTTGACTGCAGAAGTAGTTACACAGAGATGCTTTTGCGTGTGCAGAGGTTATGCAGAGAACAAATGCACGTGTGGAATTTGTGCGAAATGAGGGAAGTGTAGAGGGGTCTTTCTATTTGTTGTATTATCTACAAAACCCACCAAAATTTTGGCTTACACTCAAATTTTAGAGCCTTCCTTTGTCTTGTACATTGTTTTTGCAAGTTGATCCAGCGAAACTACATCTTTAGATAATTCATGGACCTATGGGTTATGGGCCCATGTATACATCGGGAGCAATCCAATCAGCGGAATCGTAAAAAAACCCAACCAATCACCAACGAACAGTCTTGATGGTTGGAACTCAGTGAGGTTCGAATCCCATTGTATAAAATCTTATCGTGTCTGAATCAAATGTTAACCTGCATGCACTTTCGGAAGCGATATGCGTCTGATTACCCATTAAACAGACAGTCTAATCACTCTGAACTATAAACTCTTTTAATGAGTTTATTGGGTCCGCTAACTAAGGTAACGTGCTTGCAAGTTCCCACGCGATCACCATGGATCTTCTTCCATTGGACGGTTATCGCGTCATCCACTCGCCAACTAACTCGGACAATCTCCATCATCGATGTGACCCCGCTTGATCTAACAGCTATTGCGCAGATTCTTGCACGATTGTTATCAAGTCGTGAGCATGCGATAAAAGTAGTTTTCTCATGCTACGTGTCGATTGCTAAGCTTAATCATGTGAATTTTAGAAATATGGTTTACTACCTTGAGGGCATGTGAGATACCATTTACCATTTGTAAATACCGCTCCATCCTTGTTTGGACACGTGGTTTTAATCTCTGTCATTCATCTTCCATCAATATTATCGTTTGATTTGGCCAAGCCAATGGTTTCGGTGTGCTATTCAATCGACTCTAGTTTTGATTGAATACTCTCCTCCGTTGATTTATTCTCAAATCCAACAGATCTCTCATTCGCTTGTTGGTGGAATTCGCATTTCAACACAATTCTATCTCTGCCATACTTTGCCTGAGGCAAAGTTCATAGGAACTTTATCCTTTACACTCACACACGTATATTTATTAACTTACAGTAAAGAACAATACTTAAACCATACACAGACACACAAAATTCAGATAACACGCATATTTCGATTATATACAGAACTCGATTACAGGCTAAGGCCTCATGGCCCGAACTCACGAATTTCCTTGTGGCTACATTGTGTACTTTATATATATATATTCCACACATCACAGACTCTCTTATATAGAAAATTACAAAAGCGTGGATCATCTAGGATCCATGATTTCCTCCCACAAATCACCTAGAATCACTCAATCAAACCCCTAAATCTCTCTATTCGCATACATGGCAGATAATTACATTTAATCAAGCCTTCTAGAGACTTATCAATTCCATCTGTTTAGCTCTGTTTAAACAAAATTTTCCCCGGTTTACAATGATTGTCCATGTTTCCCTTTTCATAGCTTTAAATTTAAATTTTAATTAAGGGTGCTCCGATGCTCCTGCATCAAACTCCCAAGGTACAGAAATTTATGACCTCCTAGTCATATGCTTTTGATCTTCCTAACAACTTTAACTTGTGAGCTACAATCAACGTCTACAATAACAAGTCTCCTTCTTGCTACAAATGCCTCACTAAGCTTCTCTCCTCTGAGCTCAATCTTTCGATATCTCTTTGGTTCTCTCTTCTTTGGAACTATTTGAGCACTCCTGGCTCTAGGTTGCTGCAATCTTCTCACCTTCCTCTGTTGTTACCTGCACAAAAATATAAAGACCACACACTTACCAAATCACAACATATTTGCACTTCTTCATTTGCACGCAGAATCTTCTTCTGCTCTGATACCAAAAATGATGAAATCAAAGTCGCCTCTTTAGATAATTCACGCGTGGACCTATGGGTTATGGGCCCATGTATACATCAAGAGCATTCCAATTAGCAGAATCATAACAAAACCCGACCAATCACCAACGAACAGTCTTGATGGCCAGAACTCAACGAGGTTTGAATCCCGTTGTATAAAACCTTATCGCGTTCGAATCAAATGTTAACCTGCGCGCACTTTCGGAAGCGATATGCGTCCAATTACCCATTAAACGGACGCTCTGATGAATCTGAACTGTAAACTCTTTTTAATGAGTTTATCAAGTCCGCTAACCGAGGTAACGTGCTTGCAAGTTCCCATGCGATCACCGTGGATATTCTTCCATGGGATGGTTATTGTGTCGTCCACTCACCAACTAACCCGGACAATCTCCACTGTCGATGTGACCCTGCTCGATCCAATGGCTATCGCGCAGATTCTTGCACGATTGTTATCAAGTTGCGAGCACACGAGAAAAGTAATTTTCTTGTGCTTCTTGTCGATCGCTAAGCTTAATCGCGTGAATTTTAGAAATATTGTTTACTACCTTAAGGGCGCGCGAGATACCATTTACTGTTTGCAAAGACCGCTCCATCATTCTTTGGACACGTGGTTTTAATCTCTGCCATTCCTCTTTCGTCGATATTATCCATTGATCTAGCTGATCCAACGATTTTCATTGTGCTATTCAATCAACTCCAGTTTCGATTGAATAATCTCCTCCATTGATCTGTTCTCAAATTCAACAAATCTTTCATTCGCTTGTTGGTGGAATTCACATTTCAACACAAGTCTATCTCTGCCATACTTTGTTTAAGGCGAAGTTCATAGGAACTTTGTCCTTTACACTCACACGCGTATATTTATTAACTTACAGTGAAGAACAATACTTAAACCATACACAGACACACAAAATTCAAATAACATGCATATTTCGATTATATACAAAACTCGATTACAAGCTAAGGCCTCACGGCCTAAACTCTAGAATTGCCTTGTGGCTACATTGTGTACTCTCTATATAAATTCCACACAACACAGACTCTCTTATATAGGAAATTACAAAAGCGTGGATCATCTAGGATCCACGATTTCCTCCCACAAATCGCCTAGAATCACTCAATCAAACCCCAAATTCTCTTTATTCACATACATGGCAGATAATTACGTTTAGTCAAGCCTTCTAGAGACTTATCAATTCCATCAATTTAGCTCTGTTTAAACAGAATTTTCCCTGATTTATAATGATTGTCCACATTTCCCTTTTCACAGCTTTGAATTTAAATTTTAATTAAGGGTGCTCCGATGCTCCTGCATCACAAACACTGAAGCTTATTTCATGAGATTTCTTGAAGTATTTTTCTCCATTTCACATGTTGGGTAAACTGTCATATTTTGCCATGGTTAGTTATCACAAAATGTGTACAAGCCTATTCTGATGGTTTCAAGGGTATATCTTTGTGTCCATGATTTTTTCTAACTATGCATTCACCTGTCACACTCATTCACAAAGTTCTGAGCATTGTCACACAAGTGTCATCACAATTGTCCCAAAGTTTATCTTAAGTACCGCACTTGTTGTAAATGGTTGTAAAGTGGTCACATAGAAGGAAATACATTGCTCATGTGTCATGGGTGATCTATGTTGTTGAGTCATCAAGAATTCTAAGTGTGAGATCACAGTCGAAGTCTTATCATTATTCACATTAGTCTAACCGGCCTTACACTTAGCCATTTCTAAGAAGGCTTCCAGACTAAGAAACTTGGCTTCAACTGACCTTCCTAAATTGCACACTGTGCAGTTCTAGTCCTCTAGCTAATACCTTTCCCCTTCACACTATGCAATGCGCAATTCCTGTCTCCCAAGGCTGTTGCACTATGCATTTTCTCTACTCAAGCTCCACCCTTGACCTCCATAATTGCACAATTGTTCCTCACATCCCATCCTCCATTGTTCACTGGATAATCACAAGCCTCAAGCTCATCCCCTAAGCCTCTGTAATGTGCAATGTGTCCTCTTAGTGCTTATTCCATCAACATGTCCCACTGGCTCCCAAACTGTGCAATATTGTCCCCCAAGCCCGAATTAAACTGCACACTTCGCAACCTCAAGACTCAAGCTCATCCCCTGAGCCCTTGAACTATGCAGCCTGTAGTATCCTAACCTTCCTTAACTCCATGAACTATGCAGTGAGCTCTCTCAGTGCCCATCCCTTTCGCTTATCCCACTGGCTCTGTAAATTGCATAGTCTTGTACCTCAGACCTGTCTGAACAACGTACTGCGTAGTTGCAAGGCTGAGTGCCCATCCCTTTAGCTTGTCCCACTGGCTCTGGAAATTGTGCAGTTTTGTACCTCACGCCTGCCTGAACTACACACTACATGATCTGATAATCATCCTATGAGTGACATCAGTTGAAGATTTGTTTAACAAAAGGTATTACAGACTCATGTGCTAGTGTGTGTTCTATGTTATGGAAACAATGGATAAATCAGATTGTCAATACACAGACATCTTAAATGTAAAGACAACAGAGAAATACGGTAAGCAACACAAAGACACAAACAATTTTTAATAAGGAGTTCACCCTATTCTCCAGGGCTACACCTCCGGTCCAGCTTCAGTGGTGGCTTCGTTTTATTGTGTCTTACAGCAGAGAAATTACAATACAAGGACTCAATGTGAGTTCTCCTGAAGCAGATTTCGCTTGGCAGGGTGGTTCTTGGATTCCCCAAGCCACTCAGAGTACACAGACTCTTGTTCTTCCTGCCAACTCTATGACCTTTAGTCTACAGTGGAAAGAGCCAACTGTGATGCTCAATCCAGACAGATTCCTCTATGGGAAGGCTTGAATCTTCAAGCTCTCTGGTGCTCGACACTGCCTGTGGTCAGGTTGGCCCTCTGTCTCCTCTACTTGGCTTTACTGTTCTCTGTGTTCAGTCCTCCTCTCAGGGTTCATTGTTCACTGTCTCTTTGGTCGCTTGGACTCCTCTCAAAGATCCTCCAATGAATTCGACTGTCTCCGTTCATGGCTTGAACCATTCAATCCCTACGCCTGTTCGGTTCCTCTCCCGCCTGCGTCGATTCACCTTCTGCAGCTGTGCTTGGAGTACCCTATTCGGCGTCAGCATGCACGCTCAGGGTGTGCCATGTGTCCCCATCTAACTGGTGCCAGCATGCTTCGTCGGCTCATTTCTTTGGTTATGTCGTGGATACATTCTTTCTCCACCGTGGTGGTCAAACGGATTCGAAATCCTTTTAGAACGTGGCTTAATCCCTGTCGATTCTGCTTCTTTCTATCATGCGCAATATCAGCTGTCTGATCTGGGCTCCCCTAGATCAAACGTCATACGTACGTCGGGTGTGGTTGACTTTCTTGACCGTTAGTGCACGATTACAGTGGTTTTTCTCTCACCTCCACTGCCACGCGTCGATCACTGAGTGGGATCGCTCAACATTCCTCCAAAACCTCTTACCATTCAAGGGCACCCCGATCAATACTGCCAGTTTTCCAGAGCGCAGGTCCCGCCTTTGTCCTTTAGCGCTTTTCGTTTTTCCACTCGTGGTTCTCTGGCTCCCAACGTAACCGAGTGCTTAAGGCCCTTCCATTTTAGCCCTGTTCGCCTAGTGATGCACAATTAATGCTAAGCGCTAATCATGCATCAAAATCGCCTCCTTTTCCCGATCCGGGGCTCCCAGGGGCTGTTTTGACCTTCTACGCAGTCTCCATGGGCGTCGGTTAGCGCGCTTTGACCAAGGTCCTTGTCGTTCCATGCCAGTTGCCATGGCCACTAGTTCAGGGTGTTTTTTATGTTATTTTGGATTTTTTAAGGATTTGTTTCGTCCTGATACAGTCAAGGTTCTTTGTTAGTCGTTTATGGATCCAATTTGAATCACGGCCTCCCTACTGAAAAAGCTTTTGGACCACCAAAAGTTGGTTTTCTTCAAGCATCGACTAAGTGAGGAAACGGTTGTCTCACTTGTCCAGTCTCAATCCACTTCGTATTGCTAAGCTTCGAACCTTTAAGCCCAATCCTGAGGTATTCCACCTGTCTACTGCACGTCTTCCTTACCTTCCTGTCCAGCACTGTATCTTCCTGCAACTCGTCAAGATATTCAGATAGCAGGTCGTCAACAGAAGGTAATTGACTCTACTCTTCAGGGTCCTCAATCATTGAAGGTTCAAACAACCTCAAGAAATCTGTGTTTAAGACTGAGTAGATGTGCATGTAAGCTGGCAGATCAAGGCAAAAAGCATTCTCACTAATCTTCTCAAGTATCCTGAAGGGTCCATACCTGATAGGTTTTATCTTTTTACCTTCACCTTGCATCCTGTCCTTGCTGATATACAGCCAGACTTGGTCTCCAACTTGAAATCTATGCTCCATCTGATGCTTATCATGCCTAGCCTTGTACTTGGCCTGGCTCTTTTCCAGCTGTTCCTGTACTGCCTGGTGGATCTCCTGGATTTGTTCAATGAACCTAATTGCCTTGTCCACATCACTGTGTCTATCAACCATGGTATCTTTACCAAGGACAAAATCCAAAGGAAACCTTGGTATGAAACCAAAACAAGTCTCAAAAGGAGATCTCTTTGTAGAAGAGTGTTTGGCTCTATTGTAAGCATGTTGCACATAGCACAAGTGCTCATCCCAAAGCTTAGGATGTTTGCTGCAATATCCTCTCAATAACTAGATCACCATCTTGTTTACTACTTCTGTTTGGCCATCTGTTTGTGGATGGAAAGTTGTGATTTTCTTTAATTTGGTGTCCATTAGTTCCCACAGACTGGACCAAAACCTTCCCACAAATCGGGTGTCTCGATCAGATACAATAGAAGTGGGTAATCCAAAATGAACCCATACATGTTCAAAGAATAACTTTGCAGTTTGTTCAACTGTAATCTGTTTACTACAGGGTATCAAAATACACATTTTGCTGAACCTATCCACAACAACATATAGATAATCATGACCCTTTCTAGATTTAGGTAGTCCTCCAATGAAATCCATGGAAATTCTTTCCCAAGGGTGAGAAGGAAGTGGCAAGGGAGTGTACAAGCTTAGTTTTCTATTGCTTGGCTTGCTTTTAGCACACATAGCACACCCCTTTACATATCTAGAAACTGTCTCATTCATTTTCATCCAATAGCAGAACCTTTGCAGCTGTGCAACTATTTTACTTACCCCAAAGTGACCTGATATTAGAGAAGTGTGTGCTTCCCTAATTATCTTTGCTCTCTCAGTTTGTGGAATGCAGAGTTTCCCA
>APFE030604070.1:63967-111648 GCA_000404065.3 Pinus taeda
CTCTCCATCATATATAGGCAAATCAAATTTAACATCTAGTTTAATCAAAGATGCTTTCTTATTATGCACAGGGCTACTAGGAGGTGTAGGAAAGCTTTCTTCTTTTCCCTTCCCTTTTGAGTGGTCATGGGAATGAGATTCATCTTCTTCTTTATCTTGTTCCGAGCCTGATGAATCTTCATCCTTGTGCTTTCTAAAGTCCCTATACATCTCTTCTACCATAGACTTTATAGCTAGGAAACTTTCTATGAACTAGGGGTCTAGCCCTATAGAACCTTCTTCTAACATTTTCTTCCGAGAATAAACTCTCCCAATTTTAGGATTAGTTTCCACCAACTCTCCTTCTCCTAATTTGAGCTTTGATCTAGTGAGCATTCACAGTTAAACCAACACAAGCATCTCTAACCTTATAGCCTAAAGCTTTGATACCACTGGATCTGATAATCACCCTATGAGTGACCTCAGTTGAAGATTTGTTTAACAAAAGGTATTACAAACTCATGTGATGGTGAGTGTTTTGTGTTATTGAAACAACGGATCGATTAGATTGCCAGTACACAGACATCTTAAATGGAAATACAGTAGATAAATACAGTAAGCAACACAAAGACACAAACAATTTTTAATGAGTTCACCCTATTCTCCAGGGCTACGTCTCTGGTCCAGCTTTAGTGGTGGCCTCGTTTTATTGTGTCTTACAGCAGAGAAATTACAATACAGGGACTCAATGTGAGTTCTCCTAAAGCAGATTTCACTTGGCAGGGTGGTTCTTGGATTCCCCAAGCCACTCGAAGTACACAGACTCTTGTTCTTCCTTCCAGCTCTGTGACCTTTAGTCTACAGTGGAAAGAGCCAACTGTGATGCTCAATCCAGACAGATTCCTCTATGGGAAGGCTTGAATCTTCAAGCTCTCTGGTGCTCGACGCTACCTGTGGTCAGGTCGGCCCTCTGTTTCCTCTGCTTGGCTTTACTGTTCTTTGTGTTCAGTCCTCCTCTCAGGGTTCATTGTTCATTGTCTCTCTAGTCGCTTGGACTCCTCTCAAAGATCCTCCAACGAATTCAATTGTCTCTGTTCATGGCTTTAACCATTCAATCCCTATGCCTGTTTGGTTCCTCTCCCACTTGTGTCAATTCACCTTCTGCAGTTGTGCTTGGTTTTCCGTGTTCGGTGTCAGCATGAATGTTCATGGAGTGCCACGTGTCCCCATCTAACTAGTGCCAGCATGCTTCGTCGGCTCGTTTCTTCAGTTATGGCATGGATACGTTCTTTCTCCACCGTGGTGGTCAAATAGATTCCAAATCTTTTTAGAACGCAGCTTAATCCCTATTGATTCCACTTCTTTCTATCGGGCGCAATCTCAGCTGTCCGATCTGGGCTCCTCCAAATTGAACGTCATACGCATGTCGGGCATGGTTGACTTGCTCAACCATTAGCGTGCGATCATGACGGTTTTTCTCTCACCTCCGCTGCCACACGTCGATCGCTGACTGGGATTGCTCCGCTCTCCTCCAAAACCTCTTACCTTTAGGGGTACCCCAATCAATACCGCGGGTTTTCCAAAGTGCGGGTCCGGCCTTTGTCCTTTAGCACTTTTCATTTTTCTGCCCGCTGTTATCACTCAGGTTGTTCCCTGCCTCTAGAAGGGAATACTACCTAGGTAACCACTAACCAATCTTTTAGCTGCAGATCCTAGCCAATCTGCAACCAAAGAGGGATCTCTCTTTGTGATTTAGATTTGTTTGATTATATGTTAGGCTAGTTATGAAGTACAAGTGTTGTTTGGTGTTTGGAAGATGACATTCAGTAGAACAAGGCTGTAACTTGAGAGAAGTTCAGACCATTGGGTTGATGGAGTCTAATGGAAATAAACCTCTGGGTATGGTTCCTTTGGCAATAGGAAAACTACAGAGCAAGATAGTTAAACACAAAACAATTAGGGAGTAGTTAAGAATTTCTTAATGATATTTAGAGTGGAAGAACCAGGGAGACAAGAGCAATCAAGAATTCTTGCCTATGCTAGTCTTGTGGAAAACATAAAAAATTACAGGAATTGAACACAAAGTACATCAAAGTAAATTCTGGGTTATCCTTTCTTCCTGTAACTTAGGACATGATATTTAGATGATAAATAAAGACACATATAGTAACATAAGAGTAAAGAAGACTTATTGATCCATGTATTAACACGAGAATTCTGCAATATATCCTTCTGCCATTGATTCCATAACCAGCAAGTTCACCAACACAGAATTCCAGCAATTTTTATTTCAGAAGAGTTCTCAAAACTTACAGAGCAGGTCGAGAATGATATTCTCCAGCCAACAACAATACATGACTTGAGAAGGTATTTATAAAAAATTTACAAAATATCCCGTAGGAAAATATCAAGTAATAAATTTATCCATCTACTTTGGCAGGGGCAATAATTGATATGGAAAACCACGCAGAAATGAATGAAGGAATAACTATGCTGTACTGGCCACCTTAGGTGTCCTATTATTGCTAACTTTTTGGCTCAGATAGTCGGTTGATGGCTGCTTCTCTGATTTGCATTCCTGATGTGTTGTCACTTGCCACCTGTGCTTGAGTTTGTTTGAACTCCTTTTAGCGTGAATTCCATCCTTTGTCGATTTGATTTTTTGATAGGAGACCCATATATTGCCATTTACTTGTAATGCAGACAATTTACAAAAAGGAGAATCAAACTACCTTGGCAAGACCTCAAGCATGCTCTGCCACCATTGATCTGTTGGTAATTGATGCTTTTTCAGTTTAATCAATGTCTCATCAGCTTCAGTATACCTGTAATAATTTGGCTGGACTTCAAAAAGATGTAATATCTCATGCTCAATATAAAACAAATTTTCCAATTTATCATTGTCCAGAGGGAGGCATTGTCTCTTCTGAACTGCTTGATGATGCTATAATGTGATTGGCAACATAGGTATTTAGCCTATGAGTATATTGTTCATGTTTTAACAACCTCCCATTGCTAGTGAATAGGCTGGGTAAACCTTTGCTCTGTAATACTACAAATTTCTGTCTGAAGGCATTTACCTCTGTCTGCATTTCTTGACATTTTCTTTCTATAGTTTGAACAAAATTCCTCATGGTCAGCACCTTCTTGACTCTTAAAATAGTCTCTGTCATGTTCTGAATGTCCAGGGATGCTAATTGTGCGGGTATGAGTATTAAAAAAATGAATCAATTGATTGGCTTGCTCAGGCTTGTTTGCCAATAATGCTTTGGCCTTTTGAGTCTCGTATTGAGCTAATCCTATCAATTCAATCTGGTCAAAAATAATATGTATTGTTTTCCATTGATCAGCAATAGACTAGCCAATCTTATCCCACAAAATAGTCTTGATTTCTGTTAGAGTTTTATGAAGAGTGAGGTCCTTCTCCAAGGCTTTTATTTTATTCTCCAAGGCCTTCACTTCCCTTGTCTTCTCAGCTACAGCCATTTTTTATTTGTCATAACTTATCTCAATCTTGGCCAATTTTTCCTTGATTTCTTTTAATTCTGCCATTTGGATTTCTAAAGCCTTTATTTCTTTCATCATCTTCCATGCTCAAGCTGGCATCTTGTATTGTTGCTGCTATAGTTGCTGCTAAAGTCGAGGTACCTGTTGTTGATGGTGGATCAGTGGGAGGGGCTTCTATGGTGACTGTAGGAGGAGGAACTGCAAGAGTTGGAGCTGTTTGAGCTGGCTGAGAGGCCAACTCCTCCTGTTTTCCTTGTAATGCTGCTTCCAAGGCTTTCTCTGTGTCCAGCAATCTTTGATTCATCCTCATTAATAAATTTACCAAATCCTCCTCTTCTCTTTGGTGTGCCACCTCTGTGGTCTGAGGGTGCATTGTAGCTGGCAGCTTAAGTTGTCTTCTAAGGGCTGCTATGTCTTCCTCTTTCTTTCTTATTAAGGCCTGTGCGCCCTTGGGATCCTTTGGATCATGTCCCAATTCTATGATAATCTCTTCCAAGGATTTTATTCTATTATCCTTGGCTAATGAGGAGGCCTTTTCCAGCTCCAATTGGGCAGAAGTGTTGTACAATGAATTCTGCAGTTTATGAGCCAGTAATGCTTTGTCTGCCAAGGTAGAGTATACCATTTCTCCAGCCTGTTTGTGTAACTCAATCTGGTCCATTAGGTGTATGTCTTTAGCAAGCACTTCCATATTGGTCCTGATATAATCAGCAGCTGACTGTGGCTACTGTATGGTGGGCCTGAAGTAACTAAATGTCATCTTCCCTGCTTGAATATCATAGGCTGCCATTAGCCTTTGTTGATTGGTGGGAGCCATTCTCAACAATTGGTTATATAACTGGAACCTTACTGGTTCATTCTTGGCCTTGATTTCAGTGAATGCTTTCTTGATGTCAGAGCCTTGCTTGCTCTGTTGCTTGGTGGATGTAACCTCCACACCAGGCTGTCTCTCTTGCTCCTGTTGAAATGAGCTAGTAGATGTTTCCAAAAATGGAGGGATCTATTGTTTAGATGTTCCCTCACCCCTTAGGTTGCATGCTGTTTCCTCTGTGAACTCTTCTTCAAAGTAGGGGTTCAGCCTTTGCCTCTTCTACCCTTGTTGTTATGTGGATACCCCTGTGGGTGTCTCTTCTGGTCTGTCCCTTTTTTTGGCTCTTTCCTCATTAAGAGGAATTTGTAACACAAGGATCTCTGTTGCCTTTGCTTGTGTTGAAGGGCCTTGCTCTTGACCCTTTTCCTGGGTTGTAGTTGGCTGATCTGCCATTGTATTTTGCTGCTCTGAATGCTGTACTTCTTTGCCTTTTCCTGCAGGTGGAGTAGTCTCTTGGGCAGGTTGTTGTGAAGGTGTGGCAGATGGTGTGCTTGTTAAAATGTGTTGAGGCAATGTGAAAGGGACCTGTTTTATAGGCGACTGGAGCGAACGGTGGCTGCAGACTGAGCTGAGGGGGCCGAGTTTACAGCTTGAAATCGCCTGGGTGGCGGACTGGAGCTGTGGTGATGAATTTGAACGTAAAGTGCATGCAGGGTCTCCGAAACACAACGCACCAATAATAAACAAACAATTATCATTTTCACGCTTTTTAACAAAATTTTGGGATTTTTCGGGCTTTTGGCGCTTTTTGGGGATGATGTCAGCATGATGTAAATTTTGTCCAGTAGTGGAGTACGGAAGGTGACATGGTCGCTGACGTGGACGGATGACATGGCGGACACGGAGGATGAACAGTAGCGCGGGCGCTGGCGTGGTGCTGACGTGATGATGACGCGGGCAGCGAGACCAGACGATGGTTTATGGTTTTCATCGGACCGCTTTTGGTACGGGGGCGGTTTGTGTCAAAGCAAACCCAATGCAATAAAAACGTGACAGGTGTCCCCAGGTACGGCAGGAATATCGCTGTCCATCGGGTACTAACGTTTGGCCATCGGGGCGCCTCTGATATTGATGTGAGTCGTTGGATCTAGAGGATGAGATCCAACGGTTGACGGGACTCTGAGTTGGCGGGGGTTTATGAAAAAGGAACCGCACATTATTTTAATGTTTTTATTTTAATATATGCGGGGTATGTATGGAAATGATGCGAGCGGGTTAGGCTATTTGTTAAGCCAAATGTTAAACAATTCCTAGGGGCGCATGGAGGGTTCTTATTGGCCTTGGGGGGACCAATAATCCCGCAATGAGAGGGTTAAGGCTATAATTTCCGCGGCGGGGATTATTAAAGTATTTTGGGGTTTTTTACATAGTTTTTATGTATAATAGGGGTGGGGAAATATAGATAGGGGTTATATAATAAAGTTAAAGTGTTAATATGGTTTTGTGAACATAAAATCTAAGTTTATAAGGTAAAAACTTAGGTTTTTTAGGAAAATGAAAGTGAAATGGAAGGATTTTTTTACACAAGAAATGTGGCTTGTTATGATTAAGTGAACACAAAGTTTCACTTAGTGATTCTTATGAAATGAAATGAACTGGGACCATTGAGCAGATCCTAATGTCCCTAAGGGGATGTTACTAAGTGTCCTTGGGGGAATGAGAGGGGGAATCAGTCATGCTCCACTGAACTGTAGCCACTTTGCCATGATGTTTGTAATACTCATTAAAATTGATCAGCAACGTGCTTCTGCAATACCAGAATTATCTGCCTACCAAGTTCCTTCTTGCTTGTCTCTGGTAAACTTAAAATATATACCAAGGGTGGTATAATTGTTGGCTATTTCCTCAAAATTTGTTGCACCTTATTTCCTATCCTACTGCTGAAATAAACTGCTAAAATAAACACTTTCTATGTACAAAATACAGTCTTGTTCTGTTAACAAGGAGGATCAAAATAATGCTTGAGCATTCGC
Organism: Pinus taeda; assembly: GCA_000404065.3. NCBI lineage: Eukaryota > Viridiplantae > Streptophyta > Pinopsida > Pinales > Pinaceae > Pinus > Pinus taeda. Next base: position 70,298 of record APFE030604070.1, read on the forward strand.
CCATTGACTGGGCCGTCCATAGCTTCTATACTGTCTAAGCTCCTCAAAAAATAGGTGTTATTTCCTTGCACAGTCTGAATGACAAAAGGGCCTTTCCATAGGAAATCAAATTTGTCATGTTTTCCTTTGTCTTCCCTTCTAGAATCCCATTTCAGCACTTTGTCTCCTATGAAGAAATCTTCAGCTTTTGTTCTTTTGTCAAAAATATTCTTGATTCTATCTTGCAGATTCTGAGTTCTTTGATATACTTCCTCTCTAGTTTGTTGCAAGTAAATATTTTGATTGATTCTCCTTTGAATGCCATTGGGTTCTGCTTGTAACTCTTGCAACAATTTGATTACAAGGATTCCCAGGGATGAGGGGAACACAACCTCCATGCCATAAACCAATTCATATGGGCTGGTTCCAATAGATCTTTTGGTGGTCAATCTGTCTGCCCACAGTGCATTTACCAACTTCTTATGCCAATTCTTTTTATTCTCCTCCAAGATCTTTTTGATGATGTTGATCGGGCTTTTATTGGATGATTCAGCTAGACCATTACCTTAAGGGTAATAGGCTGTGGAATAGCCTAAGGTAATGTGGTACTTGTGGCAAAAATTGATCATTCTTTTGGACTTAAAGGCAGCAGCATTGTCTGTAATAATCTTCTCTGGACAACCAAATCTAGACAAGGTATTGGTTTCTAAGAATTGGATGATGATTGAGTCATTGGCTTTCCTATAAGGGATAGCTTCTATCCATTTGGTAAAGTAGTCTGTGGCAGTTAAAATCCACTTGTGTTGTCCAGAAGAGGAAGGATGAATTTCTCCAATGAAATCTAAACCCCATTGTTGAAAAGGCCTTTCAGTTGAAATGGGTTTGAGAGGTAAGGGCAACAGCTTTCTTTTGCCTTCAAAGATCTAGCATTTATGGCAAGAAACTACAAATTTTCTCACATCAGCAAACAGGGAGGGAAAATAAAAACCAGCTCTTAGAATTTTATCAGCTGTTGATTTCCAACATAAGTGTCCTCCACAGTCCCCTGCATTAAATGCTTTGAGTATTTTGTCAGTTTCATCCTGAATTAAGCAATTCAGCAAAATACCTTCATGATTTTTCCAAAATAAAACATTGTCTATAATACAAAACTTTGAAGCTTTCATTTTCAAGAATCGCTTTTTAGTCTTGGATAATGCTGGAGGAGCTTGCAGGTTTAAAAATACAAAACATATGTCAGTGTACCAAGGTGATTGTAAAAAGGCTTGATTGATCTGTGGAGTCACCATCTCCTGTTCGCTATCCAATTCATTGATGTCAAGGGCTTGAAAGTTGGTTTCAGTCATTAATTTAGCTAACCCTTGTCCTTTTATGAGTTTTGTTGGCTTAATTTCAATGTCATACTCCAAAATGTTGGCTATCCATTTGCCCCTTTTACCTTCAATTCCTTCTTGAGTTAAAATATCTTTGACCACTGCATTTGGAACAAAGGCAATCACATGAGAGTACAGGATATAAATTCTGAAATCCTTGATGGCCTTTACAAGAGCATAGGCTTGCTTCTCCATGATTTGATATTTGAGTGGAGCATCTCTAAGTGCTTTTTTGAAGAAAGAAATGGGCTTCTCACATCCTAAGTCATCTTTTTGTAATAGGACGGCAGCAATAGTATGCTCAAATGCAAAAGAAAAGATTATGAAATCTCTATCAAACTTGGGGCTTGTGAGAACAGGTGTTCTTGTTAAAGCTACTTTGATTTCCTCGAAGGCTTGTTTAGCTTCTATTGTCCATTTGACTTTAGAATCTTTCTTCAGCATATTATTCAACAGTCTAATTAGCTCGGCCAAATTGGGAATGAATCTTCTTAGGAAATTGATTTTCCCTAGAAAGGCTTGTAATTCATTGATGTTCCTTGGGTGAGGGACTTGGAGAATAGCTTGTATTCTGTCTGGATCAATTCTTATTCCATCTTTATAAATTATGTGACCTAGGAGTTTTCCTTCTTCTAGGCCAAACAATGATTTCTTTGGGTTCAATGATATGTCGTACTTTCTGCAAATTAGGAACACTTGCCTCAAATGTTCTAGATGTTCTTGGTCTGATTTTGAAAAAGCAGTGAGATTATCAAGGTATATGACTAAAAAATCATGGATCTCTTTAGCAAAGGCTATGTCCATTGCTCTCTGAAATGTGGCCCCTTCATTTTTGAGTCCAAAAGGCATCTTCACATATTTAAAGGTTCCCCAGGGTGTTGTAAAGGCAGTTTTATCTTGGTCATCTGGGTGAACTAAGATCTGATTGAATCCTGAGAATCCATCTAACAATGAGATCCTTGAAGCACCCACTACCCTTTGTAAAATGTGATCCATCTTGGGTAAGGGATAGTGGTCTTTGAGAGAGACTTTATTCAAATTTCTCAGGTCAACACAAAGCCTTATCTCTCCAGTTTTCCTCCTAGTGGGCACTAGATTGGAAATCCATTCTGAGAACCTAATAGGTGCAATTATTCCAACCTGATACATTCTTTTAACTTCCTTTTCAATAAGGGGAAGGAGGAATGGATTAATCCTTCTCAGCTTTTGTTTAAAAGGTTTTTGATTTTCTTTCAAGGGTATTGTATGTTGGATAACCGAAGTGTCATAGGATTTGAGGTCCTCATAGCTCCATGCAAAGACATCTTGGAACTTTGTAAACAACTTATTGTATTTCAGCTTTTGGTCAGGAGGCAATGTTTTGGAGAGTTTTACCATTTTGGGATTTTCTTTGGTTCTAATGTTGCAGTCCTCAATTTTTGCATTTAATGGTTGCATTTTTGGCTTTCTTGGAATATCATTTGAATCAAATATATCCTCCAAAGGAGTTAGGCCTGTGGGCAGGACATTATCCTTTAGTTCAATTAATTTGAATTCTCCCTCAGTCATTTCATCAAAATCCATTTGTTTTAGCTCTTGCAATTAAAAGTTGTTGGATGCAAAATCAAATTTGTTGTTTCAGCTGATATATTTTTCTCCATTTTGTCTATTTGCTGCTAATCATCAATAGTGCTTGTATCTATGTTTGTACTTGAGAATTCTTCTTTTAAAGTGAGGAAATTATTGATTTGGGTATCATTTTCAAATACTTGCCAATTTTTCACATTATCTGGGACAACAGGTCTGTGTTTAATCTCAGCAGTGAAGTGATGATTGGGCTCGAATGGTAGCTTGCAAGTGCTGGCAAAGGTTGCCAAACTATGCGCATGTAGGTTGTGTTTTCTAGGAATTTTGGTGAGATGAGATTCTAAGAAGGTGTTTAGTATTTCAATGGCTGCACCCCTATAAGCTCTTAGCAGAGGATCATTTGTAACAAACTTTCTCTTCATCTGTTGCATTATCAAATCTGAGTCCACTAGAATTGAAATCTTGGTCACCCCTAGACTTCTAATCAGTTTAAGCCCCAACAGAAGGGCTTCATATTCGGCCATATTTTTTGTGCATTTGAAGTTTAGCCTATATGCATGACCTTGGGCATGGTCATTTTGCATGTTGTGTATCCAAATCCCTACCCCTGCTCCCAATTTGTTCACTGATCCATCAAACTCTAAGTACCATAAGATTTCTTGATCACCACTAGTCTCGGGAGTTTTGGGAACTTGCTTAGTGGACAGTAGGTTTGAATTTTGTGGCTCATATGGTACGTCTTGTTCACTTGTTACATCAATCATATCAACAATTTTTTGACCCTGGGCACTAGATTGTTCATTTATGCTTGTTCTCTCTGCTATTTCTAGGAGTTTGGTATCAGTTTTGGGACACCTCTCAGCATTGTATAAGATGAATGAATCCATGTTGAAATGTATAGAACAGATGGGGAAGTTTTGTGGTTTCTCTTGACTGCTAACCACATATTTCATCAGTGTTTCCCAATACAATCTCTTTGGTGGCCAAATACTGAAATGGTGGCATATGACATATATAGTTGCAAAGATCCTTGGAGTTTTGCACCCCAAGGTCTGGATAAGAGCATGCCATATTTAGGTGGGATGTCGGCTACCACCACATCCATCAAGATTGTCTTGGCTGGATATTGTACTAAAGATACACAAAGGTCTTTAATTAGGCCTAGACACCTGACCTGGCTGGAATCAAATGAGAACAAGTATTTATATGGCCTTGTGATGTCTACGTCTAGCTTTTCCATCACAGATTTAGGCATCGGGTTATGAGAAGCTCCTGAATCAAACATTGCATTATGTAGCACTTTGTCATGAATGTTCAAGCTCACATAGAATGGAGGCACTCCTCCATCTACTGTTTTACCATTGACTTCAGGACCAAAAAACAGTTCTGGTTGGTCATCTAAAACATTGACAACATCCCTGGTCTCTGATATTGAAAGTGACCTATTGATCTGTTCCCTATAAACCTCATGTTTAGCCAATTCTGATAGAGGCATGGCTATTTTTATCTTGCTTATTTTTTTTTCTAGGTTGAAGGGTTTTTCCACTTGAATTCTCGTATTGTGGACAATAGACTTTTCCTTTTCTGTTGTGTTTTCCATGTTCTTTTATTTATCAGCAATGCTGTGAGGATCTGCATCTATTTTAGAATTTACCACAGCAGATCTATTTAGACTTTCTTTTGGAAAGGAGGAAGAAGATGGCTGATTATTTGAGGGTTGTAAGTCTGAAATGTCCTCTATGATGGGCTCTTTTGGGTTAAGGTCGGTCTCAGCAGGGAGTTCTGTGAGGGGAGAAGTATCCTTAGCTCTCTTGGGTTGTTTGGTATCTTTCAATTTGCTAGGTTCAGGCACATTTATTGTTCTACTTCTTAATTTGTATTGTTTATGAACCTCATAGACCGTTGCATCATAGCCTTCTTTGAAATCAAATGATTCTCCAGACTTGGTTTGAAGTTGATTGAAATTATGAGCCTCTTGATCATCCTGTGTCAGCAAAATTTGTTGCTCACTGTTTAAACCCATTAGATTAATTTGGGTGTCTTCTGTTGGTTCACTAGAGGTTGAGGCTTCAACATAATTCTCTTGAAATGGAGGGCTGATGTTCTGATCAGGGCCAGACCTTCCAGCATTAGGGTTTTGATTTTTTGTAAAGTTTGGGTTTCTTGTTGGGTTACTTGGTTGCCCTTCCCAAGATGATTTCCTTTCAATAGTTTCCACTCTATCTCCAAGTCTGTCCATACCTTTAATGATTGCATCTAGCTTTTGCTCAAATGCAGAAGGCTCTTCTTTGAAAGTTGTTCTTCTTTCAGCTCTTGCCTGGTTTCGTTCAGCAATCAGGTTTGCCTCTACACTAACAGCTATATTCTGCATGCCTGCTAAGCTTAATGGGGCTCTTTCCCTCAGCTGGTATGCGATGTCAAAATCAAATCCATCAGGGAATTTGATCAAGGCTAGGTCAGGTGGAGGTCTAAGGTTCTGAGGAATGGCATTATAGACATTATTGAACCTGGCACAATAGTCTTGAACGGTTTCTTGTGGGCCCCTTTTCAAGTTGTCATATTCAGTTAAAATGTGTAAAGGGTCTTTCTTCTTTTCCCATCTGTTTAAGAAGGATTGATAAAGGGCCTCTGGATTAGCTATAGAATTTGCAGCAAGTGCTCTAAACCAGGTACTCACATCACCAGTTAGACTTTGGACAAAGATCTTCATTCTCACATCATCATCATCAATTTCATAGTTCTCAAAATAATCTTGCATTTTCTTGGTGTGTTATTGAGCTATATAAGAGCCAGTACCATCAAAGTAGGTGATTTTTCTTTGGTAGTCTTGAGGCATAGCCCTTGGATTGGCAGGCAACTGCAAAGGAGCATAACGGTTTGCCATATTTACAGGGATGAATGGGACAGAAGGAAGTAATAAGATGGCTGGAACAACAGAGACAGGAGTGGAAATATGAGTAGTGGATGGGGGAGTGGAGAGAATACTTTGAGGTGTGGATGAAGAGCTTGGAGAGACATTAGTATTGACAAAAAGGGATGCTGCTTTCCTAGGGGTAAGCTCAGATTTTGCAGGGTTTTGCTGAAGTATATCAAGGTTTAAATCAGCAGATTCTAGACTTTCTTGTCTCGTAAAGGTCTTAGAGATCAAGTTAGGATTTTCAAAATAGCTGGAGGATTAGGATCTGGATTTGATCTGGTGTAACGAGTTCTCTTTTTTGGAGCCAGCTTCTAAATCTGTTTTTAGTATTTTCTGGAAGTTTTGGAAAATGACAAATTTCTACAATATGTTGAAGGAAGCTCTTTTTTGAAATATAGGAGGCTTTGGGCTTTCCTTTGAATATGTTGAAACAGGGAGACTAATCTAATCTTTTGGACAACTGTTTAAAGCCTAAAACTAGTTTTGGAGGTTGAGTCTCAAAGGCTAGCTAGATCACTTGAGTCTTTCCATCTGTAGCTCTAGAAAATAGACAGCAGTAACCAACAATCGTTGAAGCTCCCCAGTAGAGTCGCCAATAATGTTATCACTTAGGTTGTTCCCTGCCTCCAGAAGGGAATACTACCAAGGTAACCACTAACCAATACTTTAGCTGCAGATCCTAGCCAATCTGCAACCAGAGAGGGCTCTCTCTTTGTGATTTAGATTTGTTTGATTATAAGTTAGGCTAGTTCTGAAGTACAAGTGTTGTTTGGTGTTTGGAAGATGACATTCAGTAGAACAAGGTTGTAACTTGAGAGAAGTTCAGACCATTGGGTTGATGGAGTCTAATGGAAATAAACCTCTGGGTATGGTTCCTTTGGCAATAGGAAAACTACAGAGCAAGATAGTTAAACACAGAACAACTTTCAAGCTGAATTAAGATGAAATGGAGTCAAGGAATGAAAGGCAATCAAGAATATTTCATTATGTTAGCAGAGGGAAATTTTGTAAACATTATCAAGGAGCAGTTAAGAATTCCTTGATGATATTTAGAGTGGAAGAACCAGGGAGACAAGAGCAATCAAGAATTCTTGCCTATGCTAGTCCTGTGGAAAACATAAAAAATTACGGGAATTGAACACAGAGTACATCAAAGTAAATTTTGGGTTATCCTTTTTTCCTGTAACTTAGGACATGATATTTAGATGATAAATAAACACACATATAGTAACATAAGAGTAAAGAAGACTTATTGATCCATGTATTAACACGAGAATTCTTCAATATATTCTTCTGCCATTGATTCCATAACCAGCAAGTTCACCAACACAGCATTCCAGCAATTTTTATTTCAGAAGAGTTCTCAAAACTTACAGAGCAGGTCCAAAATGATATTCACCAGCCAACAAAATACATGACTTGAGAAGGTATATATAAAAAATTTACAAAATATCCCGTAGGAAAATATCAAGTAATAAATTTATCCATCTACTTTGGCAGGGGCAATAACTGATATGGAAAACCGCGCAGAAATCAATGAAGGAATAACTATGTTGTACTGGCCGCCTTAGGTGTCCTATTATTGCTGACTTTTTGGCTCAGATAGTCGGTTGATGGCTACTTCTCTGATTTGCGTTCCTGATGTGCTATCACTTGCCACCTGTGCTTGAGTTTGTTTGAACGCCTTTTAGCGTGAATTCCATCCTTTGTCGATTTGACTTTTTGATAGGAGACCCATATATTGCCATTTACTTGTAATGCAGACAATTTACAAAAAGGAGAATCAAACTACCTTGGCAAGACCTCAAGCATGCTCTGCCACCATTGATCTGTTGGTAATTGATGCTTTTTCAGTTTAATCAATGTCTCATCAGCTTCAGTATACCTGTAATAATTTGGCTGGACTTCAAAAAGATGTGCTATCTCATGCTCAATATAAAACAAATTTTCCAATTTATCATTGTCCAGAGGGAGGCATTGTCTCTTCTGAACTGCTTGAAGATGCTATAATGTGATTGGCAACATAGGTATTTAGCTTGTGAGCATATTGTTCATGTTTTAATAGCCTTCCATTGCTAGTGAATAGGCTAGGTAAACCTTTGCTCTGTAATACTGCAAATTTCTATCTGAAGGCATTTACCTCTGTCTGCATTTCTTGACATTTTCTTTCTATAGTTTGAACAAAATTCCTCATGGTCAGCACCTTCTTGACTCTTAAAATAGTCTTTGTCCTGTTCTGAATGTCCATGGATGCTAATTGCTCACTGGTACGAGTATTAAAAAAATGAATCAATTGATTGGCTTGCTCAGGCTTGTTTGCCAATAATGTTATGGCCTTTTGAGTCTCGTATTGAGCTAATCCTATCAATTCAATCTGGTCAAAAATAGTCTGTATTGATGTCCATTGATCAACAATAGACTGGCCAATCTTATCCCACAAAATAGTCTTGATTTCTGTTAGAGTTTTATGAAGAGTGAGGTCCTTCTCCAAGGCTTTTATTTTATTCTCCAAGGCCTTCACTTCCCTTGTCTTCTCAGCTATAGCCATTTTTGATTTGTCATAACTTATCTCAATCTTGGCCAGTTTTTCCTTGGTTTATTTTAATTCTGCCATTTGGATTTCTAAAGCCTTTATTTCTTTCATCATCTCTTCCATGCTCAAGCTAGCATCTTGTATTGTTGTTGTTGTAGTTGCTGCTGAAGTCGAGGTACCTGCTGTTGATGTTGGATCAGTGGGAGGGGTTGCTATGGTGACTGTAGGAGGAGGAACTGCAAGATTTGGAGCTGTTTGAGCTGGTTGAGAGGCCAACTCCTCCTGTTTTCCTTGTAATGTTGCTTCCAAGGCTTTCTCTGTGTCCAGCAATCTTTGATTCATCCTCATTAATAAATTTACCACATCCTCCTCTTCTCTTTGTTGTGCCACCTCTGTTGTCTGAGAGTGCATTGTAGCTGGCAGCTTAAGTTCTCTTCTAAGGGCTTCTATGTCTTCCTCTTTCTTTCTTATTAAGGCCTGTGCGCCCTTGGGATCCTTTGGATCATGTCCCAATTCTATGATAATCTCTTCCAAGGATTTTATTCTATTATCCTTGGCTAATGAGGAGGCCTTTTCTAGATCCAATTGGGCAGAAGTGTTGTACAATAAATTTTGTAGTTTATGAGCCAGTAATGCTTTGTCTGGCAAGGTAGAGTATACCATTTCTCCGGCCTGTTTGTGTAACTCAATCTGGTCCATTGGGTGGATGTCTTTAGCAAGCACTTCCAGATTAGTCTTGATATAATCAACAGTTGACTGTGGCTGCTGAATGGTGGGCCTGAAGTGACTAAGGGTCATCTTCTCTGCTTGAATATCATAGCCTGCCATTAGCCTTTGTTGATTGGTGGGAGCCATTCTCAACAATTGGTTATATAACTGGAACCTTACTGGTTCATTCCTGGCCTTGATTTCAGTGAATGCTCTCTTGATGTAAGAGCCTTGCTTGCTATGTTGCTTGGTGGATGTAACCTCCACACCAGGCTGTCTCTTGCTCCTGTTGAAATGAGCTAGTAGATGTTTCCAGAAATGGAGGGATCTATTGTTCAGATGTTCCCTCACCCCTTAGGTTGCCTGTTCTTTCCTCTGTGAACTCTTCTTCAGAGTAGGGGTTCAGCCTTTGCCTCTTCTCCCCTTGCTGCTCTGTGGATGCCCCTGGGGGTGTCTCTTCAGGTCTATCCCTTTTCTCTTTCCTCATTAAGAGGAGTTTGTAACACAGGGATCTATGTTGCCTTTACTTGTGTTGAAGGGCCTTGCTCTTGACCCTTTTCCTGGGTTGTAGCTGGTTGATCTGCCATTTTATTTTGTTGCTCTGAATGTTGTACTTCTTTTCCTTTTCCTACAGGTTGAGTAGTCTCTTGGGTAGGTTGTTGTGAAGGTGTGGCAGATGATGTGCTCATTCCAATGTGTTGAGGCAGTGTGAAAGGGACTTGTTTTACAGGCGACTGGAGCGAACAGTGGCTGCAGACTGAGCTGAGGGGGTCGGGTTTGCAACTTGAAATCGCTTGGGTGGCGGACTGGAGCTGTGGTGATGAATTTGAACGTAAAGTGCATGCAGGGTCTCCGCAACACAATGCACCAATAATAAACAAACAATTATCATTTTCACGCTTTTTAATGAAATTTTGGGATTTTTCGGGCTTTTGGCGCTTTTTGGGGATGACGTCAGCATGACGTAAATTTTGTCCGGTAGCGGAGTACGGAAGGTGACATGGCGGATGACGTGGTCAATGACATGGACAGATGACATGGCAGACACGGAGGATGAACAGTAGCACGGGCGCTGGCGTGGTGCTGACGTGATGATGACGCGGGCAGCGGGACCAGACGGTGGTTTATGGTTTTCATCGGACCGCTTTTGGTACGGGGGCAGTTTGTGTCAGAGCGGGCCCGATGCAATAAAAATGTGACAGGTGTCCCCAGGTACGGCAGGAATACCGCTGTCCATGGGGTACTAACGTTCGGCCATCGGGGCGCCTCCGATATTGATGTGAGTTGATGGATCTAGAGGATGCGATCCAATGGTTGACGAGACTCTGAGTTGGCGGGGGTTTATGAAAAGGGACCCGTGCATTATTTTAATGTTTTTTTTAAATATATGTGGGGTATAAACCTTGGTTAAGACTGGGTTTGTATGGAAATGATGCGGGCGGGTTAGGCTATTTGTTTAGCCAAATGTTAAACAATTCCCAGGAGCGCGTGGAGGGTTCTTATTGGCCCTGGGGGGACCAATAATCCCGCAATGAGAGGGTTAAGGCTATAATTGCCGGGGCGAGGATTATTAAAGTATTTTGGGGTTTTTTACATAGTTTTTATGTATAATAGGTGCGGGGAAATATAGATAGGAGTTATATAATAAAGTTAAAGTGTTAATATGGTTTTGTGAACAAAAAATCTAAGTTTATAAGGTAAAAACTTAGGTTTTTTAGGAAAATGAAAGTGAAATGGAAGGATTTTTTTACACAAGAAATGTGGCTTGTTATGATTAAGTGAACACAAAGTTTCACTTAGTGATTCTTATGAAATGAAATAAACTGGGACCATTGAGCAGATCCCAATGTCCCTAAGGGGATGTTAATAAGTGTTCTTGAGGAAACGAGAGGGGAAATCAGTCATGCTCCACTGAACTGTAGCCACTTTGCCATGATTTTTGTAATACTCATTAAAACTGATCACCAACGTGCTTCTGCAATACCATAATTATCTGCCTATCCAGCCTAATATGCCTAACATTTTTTCTTCTTTTTATTTGTGCATTTGAACTAGCAAACCCTACTTTTCCTTTTTTCTTTTGGCTGCCCTCCTACATAAATCTATCCTTATCTCTTCCAAGGGCTCAGATTGAGCAGTTAGGCCCTTTGCTTCTCTACCTATCTAATGATTTGCCAAGCTTGAACTGTTTGAACAGACCTTCTTCTCTATTCTAAAGCAAGAAATTTAAACATGATCTAGCCAGGGTTGAACTATCTGGTTATTCATCAATTGTGAGAAATTCAGTGATTGCACATTCTAAACTCGCTATGCAACATGTAGTACAGCAGTGCATTTTGACAAGCCACTTCCCTGGTCCTTCTTTGGGGTTGCTTTTGTTTCTCTTTTTCTTGAATTTTTTTATTTTTTGGATAATATGGAACCTTTGCAGCATGGAAAGGATGATCATATTTGGCATTTCCACAGTCAATCACGAAAAATGACACCTATTGTTATAGGAACCTAACACCCGTAGTTCTCCGGCTCCCAACGTGACCGAGTGCTTAAGGCTCTTCCATTTTAGCCATGTTCACCTAGCAATGCGCAATTAGCGCTAAGCGCTAATCGCACATCAAAATCGCCTCCTTTTCCTGATCTGGGCCACCCAGGGGCTGTTTTGACCTCCTGCGTAGTCTCCATGGGCCTCGGTCAGCGTGCTTTGACCAAGGTCCTCGTCGTTCTGCGCTGATTGCCATGGCCACTGGTTCAGGGTGTTTTTGATGTTGTTTTGTATTCTTTAAGGATTTGTTTCATCCCGATACAGTCAAGGTTCTTTGTAAATCATTTATGGATCTGATTCGGATCACTACATAGTCGTAGGGCTGAAGCTTTTCCCCTCGCTGTTGGAATAACATATTTTGAAGTCATTGAGCCCATCTTCCCAACCTGTCACTTGTTTCGGGCTCAATTGGTGGATCATAATGCATCCTCTTAGACTACAGGCTTTTCGAATTGATTTTGTCTCGCCATGAGTGAATTGCAGGAACAGGTACCCTATCATGTTATGGCAAGATGATGAAGAAGGAGAAGAAGGAGGAAACCATGCTCAAATACTCTCTCACAGCTGAATTTATAGGTTGATTGATCAAGAGAAAGCGAAGGGACACTAATTTGCGACTATTATTCAAGACTTGAGTTCATTGAAGATTCCCCATTACCAAGCCATGAGGAGGTGAAAATAAAAGAATCTTCAAGAAGACATACAACACTTAGCAACAGCAATGGCTTGACATTGCCACATCATCAAGCATTCCATTTCAGTAGTGTCATGTCATGTCATGTCATTTCATGTCATGAGTAGTCACATGCCACAACTTGTGGCCAATGATGTAACATATGTATTGTAAAGTGAAAGTCCAAAGGACATGTGTAGAATACGAAGAGTCATGTAAGTTGAAAATTCATAGGAATTCAAATAGTCATGAGGGTAGTCAAAATTTCGCAAGGAAGGGGATGCAACACCCCTTGGTTATATGTACTCCCTCATTGTATTAGCAAAAGGACTTTTCCACCTTGGCTCCTCCCACAAGGCATTAGAGAGACAAATAATTTTTTTTGAGGAGAAAGGAGTGGCTCCAATGCTCCACTATTGGAGCTAGTGATGTTAATTATATACATGTGTCTTGGAACTTTTACTTAATAACAAAAGCCGTAAAGGCCAACACGTTCTTCATGCATGGATTATGGATATTTGTAAGACTATCATGTGAATGTTTGTAATTCATGTTTGCTTTCATATGTACTAAAGTAGTTGAACTATTTCGGTTTGGCACTTATCTATTGAGAATATGTTGTAATTTCTATTAGCATTATCACATCCTCGTGGACTATTCAGCTGGATATTAGAAATATCTTCCTCGTCATATTGGTTTCAATGATCATCACATATTTGTGGACTATTCTACTAGATCTTACATGGACCCTTCTTATTCATGTGTGTCTCTACTAGGGTGGTACTACTACCTCTCTATTAGAGGCTCACTTTTCCTCCTCTCTGCAGTGAAATAAATTTGACACACATAAGATCAAACACTCACCAGGCACACCTCCCTTGCTTTTTGAAGGCACCATGCACTCCTCTCTCATGTTGACAGTTAGAGCCAAGGCATATCTTTAAGATATATGGAAATCAGGTTGATATTACGGATGGGGATCCTACTCTAAATAGTGTGAGTTCTAATTGGGACTTCACATCGAGGATGCCCCTTGGTTGATGGATTTCCAACACCGTCAATAGAGGCACTAGAATGAGGGCCAAATGACAAGTTGAGCCCATTGAATCTGGTTTGAATCTCTTATCTAAAATGGCTCATACTCAAATCTTACTCCTGGGGTGTTTCTCTAATTTTTCCCTTTATCAATTTCCAATCCCTAATGAGCCTCTCCATCACTTGTCCCAGTTAGAGTTCGATGGTGAGGATGGAACATCCATAACCAAGCACATTTATGAATTTCTTAAATTTTGTGAATCTTACGAAATCGATGATGGTGAATTTGCTTGTGTGTTTTTATTCCTGACCATCGAAGGTCGTGTTAATCGATGGTGCCATACCCTACCACCTACTTCCATTCATTCCCTTTTTCATTTTCTCGGAGAGCCTCATCAAGCCTTTGATAGGTATAATTACCAAGATGTTTGTAAAAGAACAAATCTCTTAAGAAGTAAGCCTAATGAATCAGTTGAGGATTTTCTGATCGATTCCTTCACCTTTGCTATGAAATTCCTAAAGAAGATATGACTTTGGATTTATTAAAACAAGATTTTGAGTGCTTGGTTCTTATCTCTTTACACGGTGAACCTGAACCCCCTGATTTTCCTACTCCCCCAACTCTTGTGAATCATGAGACACCTCCAATTTTAGAGGAGGAATTTCCTTTTGTTCTTTGTCCTCCTCATTTTCCAACTCCAATGAGGGTGCCTTTATACGATGGTAATATAGTTGGAACATATGCAAATCAAATTCCTAATCCATATTTTAATTCTTCTTCTACTTTTCATGATTCAAATTCAATGTAGGAAATTCCATAATGGCTCATGAAGCCTACGGTGAAGACCGACTCCTCCATTATGCAAGGTGATGGTATTGTTCATAATTTGAGTCTCGAATCTGATTTAGATTTATATTATCCCCTATCACCTACAGGCCATGACTCTTTGTACCATGATCCATGTGAGCAATCTATTCCACCAACTAGTCTTTCACACTCTCTTGACTTTCACATTGTTGGTTCAACTGTGATCAAATACAAGGTAGTTACATTACATAGGTAAAGGAGCAGGAAGGCGAAGATGCTTTCAATATTTCTTCTTTTTTCGAAAATACTTCATGTCAAAACAATGTTCTTCCATTCTTGGATGATTCTCAATCTGCTAATCTCGATAGTAAATCAAATGTAATCAATTCTTTCGATCAATTTGTAGCCTCGGGAAACAAGCATTTTAATGATGATGGCTTTGTAGATGTATGTGATAACGATTGCCTAGGTTGCTCAAGATTTTACTTTAGATCCAAAATCTGATTCTATCAAAGAAGATGTGCTTATCAAAACTTCCCCTTCATTTCACCATCCTTTGTGCTCTATCGCCTATGATTCATCTACTTGCGATGTAGATATTCCATTTTCTCCAAGTCCTTCATCCAATGAGTCAACCTCTCAATTCGTACAAATTGGTGAGATTATCCATGACAAATGAAAACAATGAAATCATTGAGTACTCTTCCCAACCCTCACCATCTCTTATCTTGCATGAAGACAATTATTCAAATCATCTTTCTCACAAAATGTCCCTGATTCATTCATCTTTGAATTTGCGATCAGAAGAATATTTCGACTTGATTAATTTGGTTATTGAAGTTGAAAAATATGGTAGAATCAATGACAAAGATGGTTTCCATCTGGTGAGAATTGGCCTTATTAAAACCAATGGTAGTAGGGCCTCAAACCATGCATGATTTAGTCCAATCTTCAAAATGTGATTTTACAGTCTTGGAAAGTTTTGGGACCTGCCAGGGAGTCGAGGCACTTCAACTTTTGTTGATGGTTAGGTTAGGATCTCGTGACTCTGGTAAGCCTGTCGAACTAATTCATATCTGGTTTCTCCCACATGATCCTTCTCTTTGCATGATTTCACTCGAAGAAAAATTATTCTTGAGAAATGTTTAATTTCTCAGATGTAATCTTTCAAATTTCCAAGATTTTACTTCTGACCGGATTCATGAATAATTTTCAGTTCATTCATCTTCATGCAAATATCTCCTAGAAAACTTAGGTTTTGAATGTGTATCTCTCATAAATTCATGGAATTGCGAAGTTTATCATTCCAAAGGCCATCTTTCGCTGAAGGAACCATATCTATCAGGATTATTTCATGATGAGAAGCTCTCGACTTTCCTTGTGAATACCATATCACAAATCTTGTTCTTAATTGCACTTGAGATCCTCTTGAGTAATCATGAATGCACGAGTTATCGCATGAATCAAGTTCTTCTTCGTTCACCATCTCCTGACTGGTCTCATGTACCTGCTGTGTTGGAATCCCTTCAAACTTATTTTCATGATTATGATGCTTGCATAGTTTGTCACCATTTACAAGAGAACGTTTGGTCACATTTGGCTTACAAGGAACTTGGTTTGATTGTTCAAAGCATTCGCATAACTGTTCAAATTGGTTTATCTTCGTTTATCACAAACCAAGAATCTGATGCTTTAATCAGCTCATCTAACCATTATTATGTCTTTGATGATTATCATTCATGTTATCATTTTCCCACCAATATATATACAATGGAAGTTGTTTTACATCCTTCAATCTTCATCATTCAACATCCCACTATTTGGATTTTTGTCAAGCAATTGAGGCACTTCACTCTCCACTGATGGTTATGTCAAGTCCTTGTTGTCTCGACATGACTATTGAATATGATCAGATCCATTTTCCCTCACAAAATTCTCGTTATAATCCTGTGCCTCTAATGGAAAATCCATATTTTCAAAGATTTCGGGGTTTTCAAGAGGATCATCATGAAATTCATGATCCAACCATTGAATGGTTGGAGCACTCTTACTTGGAAAGCTCCATCGCAATAAACAGATTTTGGTCTTTTCTCATGTTTTCTAAGTAGGATGGTACAAAAGAATTTGCACTCACAAGAAGTCTTCGAGGTTCTTCTAATTATGATTTCCGTCGGAGAGGTAAGAATGTGAATTGGATGAAAGTAGTGGTTGTGACGCATCTTTCGGCTCACAGGAAAGACCTTCAAAACTTTGTGCAAATTATTCAAGCTCTCATATTTTCTCTTGCACATTGCTTTATATATGTTTTAATTGATCGTATCTTTGTTATTACAGTTCAGGAATGATTACGATGGCTACATTGGAAATGCCATTCTACGTGACCTCGACCTTCTAGTTGTTAGTTTAGGAGTAGGATTAGTTGCACCTTAGTTTTCCTTCTCTTGCACCCATCCTGTGTTGTTCTCTTTAGTCTCTCTTGTCTTTTCTTAATTTCTCTTGCATTATGCTTTGTTTTAGCTTCTTTTTCTTGTCTTTTGGTTGTGTTCCCTTGTTCTGTGTTGTCTTTCCTTTCGTTTTGTTTCTTTTATTTTTCTTTCTTATTGTTTGTATCTTTTGTTTGTCATCATGTGAATAAGTGTTGTGCCTGTACATGTTGTGGCTTCTTAGTCTGTGTGTGGCCGAACCCTAAAGATTCTTGTGACACTTCAACATTTGGCTAACCTTTTGTCCATCTTACTTGTGTTGGTTATATCTTTTGGCCGATGAAGTTACGACGGAAAATACGATCCATCCTTAAGGAGAGTTTTGGTCCAACCATGAACCCATGCATATTCCAGAAACCTCATGCCTACACTTAGTCTTTATGTTTCGGTGTTTTCATGCGTATCCAATCAGTAGAAGAGGAGAAGGGGAGAAATCTAAACGAGCAAACCTAAATAAGATACCTCTATTTGCTCCTTTGAAGGAACAACCTCTTCTTCTCTCAATAAGTCGGGATCTCTATTCCGCCCCAAAATGAACAAGTGTCGATGCACAATACTCTTTAAAATAAATAAATAAAGGCGAAAGAAGAGAAAGGTTTCCTCCTAAGAGATGTGAAGCAAGCAACTTCGTCGAGGTAGTGTCTAGGCTCATTGGCAATGGAACAATGTTTGTGTTCCTGCGTGACTTTGCCGGGGTACTATCTAGGCCTCCTAGCAGCGGAGCAACATTAGAGATGAAAAATTATACTCTAAAAATCTTAATCTCGAGAGCTACACTACCCTTCCCAATTCGAAACATTGTGATATCGTTCAATCTTATGTTGTGTTCAACCGAGAAGGCATAAAGGAGACCATTTCTATTCATGGGGTAAGTGGGAAGACCGAAGTACTATGCACAATGAATCAATACTCCCTGAAGAACCAAGTCCCTGCACAAAAGAAGTTATCCGAGATAGAGAAGTTGGAATTATATCATTATGTCGCCAAGTGTTGTAGCTACTACAAAATCCTCCAAAATTTTGGCTTACACTCAATTTCGAAGCCTTCCTTGGTCTTGTACATTGTTGTCACAAGCACCAAAGCTTATTTCATGAACCTTCTTGAAGTATTTTTCTCCCTTTTGGATGTTGGGTAGATTGTTGTCTTTTGGCATGATTGGATATCACATGATGTGTGCAAGCTTATTCTGATGGTTTCAAGGGTCTATCTTTGTATATATGGGTTGTTCTAACTATGTAAACATATGTTGCACTCATTCACAAATTTCTGAGCACTGCCACACAAGTGTCATCACGATCATCCCAAAGTCTATCTTAAGTGTCATTGTTAGGCCCTTATAATACTAGTGTATTCCCTTGTTATTACTGTCATTGTATCCCCTTATTGTATTTTGTGCCCATGTTGTCCCCATATTGTTATTATTGTGCCCCATAGAAGCCCACTATTGTTATTTTTGTGCTCTTACATTATTATTATTATGTCGGCTTGACTATATTGTGACCCCCTATACCCCTATATATAGAAAGGAGGTCTTTTCATTTGTATCATCCAAGAATTATTCATTTGTGTAATGTAAAGGAGGTTTCCCCCTCAAAGAGGCTAATTTTGAAGCTATTGATCTATCTTTTCTTCTATTTTGTGAGTTGGTTGCATAACAATTGGTATCAGAGCTTTGGATTCTAGGGTTTCACTGCTTAAAACAGGTCATCATGGAATTTTTGCTATAAAAAAAATTTCTACAACGTTTCAGAAGACAAAATTAAAACCTATTTGAGACGAAACCTTGATAAACCTCGGGTAAGAATTTCAGATCTTATATCACTATATTTTTGGAGATAGGATCCAAGGAAGTCAAGGTTTTTGTAGGCTCCCAAATTATATCTCAAACGGGTGACCTGGGGACATCATAAATTTCTCCCTGAGCATCAGATTGAAATTTCGTAAAAATATACAGAATGAGTACGGTTTTTTTGTTTTCTTTGTATCAATTTCAAGTCCAAAGGTAGAAACAATGACACGTGTAACTTCGTACAAGTTCCCTCTACTGAACTAGTCCATAATCAGGTCATTGTGGGAGATTTGGAATAACTCTTTCTTGGCGAATCAAATCTTGATCATAATTGCAAGAGATTTGGAATAACTCTTTCTTGTCGAATCAAATCTTGATCATCATTGCAGGGTTGGAACAAGGATGCAGAGGGCTACCACAGGATGTAATTTCAAACCTTGGAGATCCACAATTACATAGATAAAACTAATTCAATATCGAGCTCCTACAAAGCCAAAAAATGTGTGTAGTCTTTTTAAAATTTTGCATAAGTTTGGTTTGAAAACTTAGTTTGAAGGAATTCAAAGGACATAGTGAAACATAATTATCATTAATTGATGCCCCGAAGAAAGAAAATGGAAACACCTAGCAAGCAACCTAAAATATCTAGCATGACTCATGAAGAAGAGGAAGAAATGCAACAAGACATATCAAAATTACGAGACTAAATGCAACAAATTTCACTCTCACAAAAAGTAACAAAAGCTAAGATGGATGGTTTAAAGAAAGGAGTGGAAGCTAAGATGGATGGTTTAAAGAATGACATGGAATCTAAGATGAATGGCATGGAATCTAATATGGATGGTTTAAATAATGGCATGGAAGCTAAGATGAATGGTGTGGAAGCTAAGATGGATGTAATGGAAGCTAAGACGGATGGTATAGAAGAAAAACTTATAGGTAACATGGAATATTTGAAGATATATTTGACAAAGTTGCTACAAGAAATGATTACTAATGGTGAAAGGGTAGTAAAGGAAACTCACGATGAGAACAAAATAAATGTTAATAATGATTTCATAGACTCTAACATTGGATTGAAAACTCACCATGTTCCAAAGATCTATATGAGGAAGTTTGATGGCAAGGAACTCGTAACATGGATACTACAAATGGAGCAATATTTCAATCTCCATAATGTGCAAAACACACAAAAGATACGCATTGCAACTTTATATTTGGAACCCAATCAGTTTTTATGGTATCGATGGCTTTGCTCTCGTAAACAAATTGTCACTTGGGAAATTTTTACAGAAGAAATGATAGCACATTATGAGGATACCAAAAGCAACACCTTTTTTAGCCAACTGATAAATCTCAAACAAAAAGTTTCAATGGTGGAGCAAATTGAGGAGTTCCAAAAATTTGACATAAGGGTAAAAGATATTCCAGAGGAGCATAGGATTGATGTATTCATAGGGATATTAAAGGATCACATCCAACATGAGGTTCGCATTTGGGAACCTGATTGATTGGAGAAGGCATTCAAGTTGGCAAGAAAAAATGAAAGAAAATTTATGGCAACAAGGAATCCCACTAATCACAACTATAAATATGGAAGTGTTGTTGCCCCTAGCCTTCCACAACCTACAAGGTTGGCACCACAACAATTGGAAGAAAAAAGAGCAAAAGGACTTTGTTACAGTTGTGATAGAAAATACACTAAAGGTCATAAGTGTGCTGAGAAGAAATTATTTTACATAGATTGTGAAGAGGAAGAAGAAAAGGAACAAGAAACATCAAAAGAATAGGATATAAATCAGGAACAAAACCTAGAGAAAGAAGAAATGAATCCGACCATATCTTGTATTGCATTGGACGGAATAACCATTCCTCAAACTATCAAGATAGAAAGACATATCAATAAGAAAAAGGTAATAGTGTTGTTTGATTTGGGCAGTACCCATAATTTTATTCATTGTAAGATAGCGAAGGAATTGAATTACTTCCTATATCCAGCACTAGAGTTTCAAGTGATGGTTGCAAATGGAAGAACCATAAATTTCTCTAGAAAGTTCCATAATATCAAGCTATCCATGGGAGAATATGTGTTGAATAGTCCAATTATTTCCATTCTAATGGATGGTGCTGATGTTTTATTAGGATTCTAATGGCTACAATATTTGGGTGCGATAGCTTTTAATTTTCAAGAACTTTTCTTGAAATTTTGTTCAGAAGGAAAGGAAGTTGAATTAAGGGGTATTGCAGGGAAACCGGGAAAGCTAATCATCTCTAACGGCATGACAAATCTTCAAAAGAAATAACAACGTGGCATAATTGCACAATTATGTTCACTAGAGGTTCCCATGTCGAAATCATCTATTTCTCCATATCTCCAAAAATTCTTGGACAATCATTCTAAGGTATTTGAGACTCCCAAAGGCCTCACACCTATTTGTGATCATGATCATGTTATTCATTTGATTCCAGGAAGTGTTCCCCCAAACATCAGGCCTTACAAATATCCCTATGCCCAAGAGAGTGAAATCGAACGTATGGTAGCAGAAATGCTAGAGGTTAGTATAATGGAACCTAGTCAAAGTTCTTTCTCTGCTCCAATAGTATTGGTGCACAAGAAGGATGGATCATAGTGCATGTATCTGGATTATAGGGAGCTCAACAAGCTCACTATTAAAGATAAATTTCCCATTCCTATCATTGATGAATTATTGGATGAATTGCATGGATAAATTTACTTCACCAAGTTGACCTTCGTTCAAGATATCATAATCAAAATCAGACGAGACATTCTAAAAACAACATTTAGAACTCATGAGGTGTCATTACGAATTTTTGTCATCGCGTTTGGCCTTACCAGAATGCATCCTTCTAACATTCCAAGGTTTGATGAATTCCATTTCAAACCTCTTTAGAAAATGTGTTGTGTACATTTTGATGATATACTAATCTATAGCAAGTCTTGGAAGGATCATGTTCAACATGTTGATAGAGTGCTCAAACTATTGGAGGAGAAACAGTTATATGCAAAAACTTCCAAATGTTTCTTTGGAGTACAAGAGGTGGAACATTTGGGTCATATTGTAGCTCATGAAGGTGTTAAGGTAGACCCTAGAAAAATTAAAGTCATTAAGGAATGGAAAATCCCCACATCCATAAAGAATCTGTGAGGATTTCTCGGGTTGACAAGGTATTATCATAAGTTTGTTAAGAATTATGGGAGAATAGTAGCACCTCTAACAACATTACTGAAGAAAGATGCATTTTCTTGGAATCCAGAAGCAATCAAAGCCTTTGAACATCCTAAAGAGGCAATGTGCCAAGCACCGGTCTTAGTTACGCCAGACTTCACAAAAACTGTTATTGTGGAATGTGATGCCTCAAGAAATGGAATTGGTGTTGTTTTAATGCAAGAAGAAACACCTATTTCTTTTGAAAGTCGTCAAATCAAAGGAAAGTATTTACACAAAACTATTTATGAGAAGGCAATATTGGCAGTACTACATGCACTTAAGAAATGGCGACCTTACATAATGGGAATACACTTCAAGGTAAAAACAGATCATGATAGTATTAAATACTTTTTAGAACAAAGATTATCTTTAAAAGAGCAACAAAAATGGTTCACAAAGATGTTGGGTTATGACTTTGAAATCATCTACAAAAAAGGGAAGAAAAATGTTGTTGCAGATGCACTCTCAAGAAAGGATGAGGATGTGAAAGCATTGCTTTGCACCATTTCTATTATACAGCCAGATTGGATAAACGAAGCAAGGGATGAATGGAATAATGATGAAGAAGTGTGGGCACTCATTCAAAAGATACAACAAGACCCCAGTACATCTGATACATTTAGCTAGAAAACAAATTCATTATGGTACAAAGATCGCTTATACCTCTGTAAGAATTCCCAACTCAAACAAAATATTCTTATGGAATTACACACCTCTCCCTTAGGAGGGCACTCATTCTTTTTAAAAAATTACCACAGGATTGAGAAGGAATTTTTTTAGGATGGCCTTAAATCTGATATTCAAAAGTTTGTGGCAGAATGTTTGGTTTTCCAAAAAAATAAAGTTGAAATAATTAAGACCCCACGTCTATTACAACCTTTATCCATTCCAAGCCAATCTTGGGAGGAGGTTTCAATGGATTTTATCATAGTTTTACCCAAGTCTGAAGGAAAGAGTTTCATCATGGTGGTAGTTGATAGAATTACCAAGTATGCACACTTTTGTGTATTATCTCATCCCTTTAAAGCCAGTACGGTTGCTACTATATTTATGGAAACAATTCAAAATCTACATGGAAAAGCAAAGATTATTTTAAGCGACAGAGATCCCATTTTCACTAGAAATTTTTTGACAGAATTATTTTCTTGTCTGGGTACTTAGTTAGCACATAGCTCATCGTATCATCCTCAATCTGATGGGAAAACTAAGATAGTGAAAAAATGTTTGGAAGGATATATTCGTTGCTTTGTATCTGATAAACAGACACAATGGGTCAAATGGTTGCCTCTGGCTAAATGGTGGTATAACACTTCCTTCCATACTGCAGCAAAAAAGACCCCATTTATGGCACTTTATGGATATCATTCACCATCCATCACATCATATTTAAGAGAAAATTCTAAGGTTCAAGCAGTGGAAGATCACATCGAGTATCAACAGCAAGTTCTCCAACTCTTAAAGGATTACCCCACTTTGGAACATAATAGAATGAAACAACAAGCAAATCAACATCGCAGTGAAAGAAGTTTTGATGTAGGTGACTGGGTATTTCTATGACTACAACCATACAAAAAAATGTCCCTCAAGCAAGCTCAGAAGGATAATAAATTATCACCAAATTATTATGGTCCATACAGGGTGTTGCAAACGATTGGTACTATGGAATACAAATTGGAGCTTCCTACATCTTCCTGAGTGCACTGAATTTTAAAGAAGGTTATAGTTAACAAGCTCCCAATTCAAACAATATTACCATAACTTGACGAGGAAGGAAAAATCATATTGGAACCTAAAGTAGTCACAGAAACAATAACTCGATAGCGACGAAATCAATAAATTTCAGAGTATCTCATTGAGTGGAAGAATTTACCCGCTGAAGATTCCACATGGAAGGATGAGAATTTTATACAGAAGCATCCCTACTCAAGCGTTGAGGACAACACTTTTCTGAAGGAAAGGGGCATGTGTAGTTTCATTTTAATCAATCCTAATTTACCAAGACTACAACCATTTAATTTTCAGCCTAGGTTAGGTCTTGTTGTTTCAATGGAGTTTGCACTATCTGTGCCTATACACTACAACCAAGAACGAAAATCGAAAAAACAGTAAAGAATGTCACTGAATCAATTGTAGAAATTAAATCATTCATGCAAAAATTAAAACACTCTACATAAATGAATCACACTTCATGATTACCAGAGCAAGGGCACGCCACACACTGAACTAATAACAACTCCAGCTAGTCAACTATCATTCTGCTTAATCAAACCAGTGTAACATCATAATATAATTCTAGAAATGAAGCGGATATATTCTACAATTTATATAGCAACATCAGAAAACCATACGAACAATAAAAGAAACAATAATATAGAACTACTTCTACTACTGCAGTCCTTGCTAAAGAGTAGGGCCCTTCCTCCCTAGCAGGGGCACAGGAATGAACACGAGATTAGTTAAAGAATCAAATGAGAAATAGTAGCAGCATCACCTTAGTGTCCTCAATATTAAAAATAATTAAATGTTACAAGATCAAAATAACAATGCTCTCTATGTCGTCCCCGTACATGAGAGATTGAGTTTCTCTTATAGTTATTACATACCCAAAATCAAGAATTGATCACTCATGAGAATCTCGTGATTCTCATGTTGATCATAAAATAGAAATCATTATAACATGATCCTAAATACAAATTCTATTTAGATACATTTTTTAAGATCACAATTGTTTGGATCTATTACTTCTAAATAAAAAATTCATAATTGTCGACAGTTGTTGCGTAGAACAATACCCATGACTTTTCCAGCTACGATGCAATAGCATCCTGACGGTTTGAGATGTAATAGCAATCACTGGGTAACAACATCCTTGTAATAGCATCTAAGGTGTAACAACGGTCACCTTTAACAGCATATGGTGTAACAGCAACACCTGTAACAGCATACAGTGTGTAACAACATACAGAGTGTAACAGCAATCTCCTATACCCTGCTCTGAGACCAATCAGCGCAGCTTGTTCACTCCATAACCTCGTTCTCGCAAGAAACACCTGAAAAAGAGGAGAGGATCCAAAAGACTTCTCCAATTCTTAACCTAGTTAGCCACAAAAAGGAATATTGCATTGTTACAGATTGCCATTCGATTTGGTTCCTCATAAAAGAAAGGAAGGCCCGCAACTGCAAATCCCCCATATAGGAGAAAGCACTTGCCACCATCTTGGTACTGACATATTCACACATTATGTTATGCAAGAACAACTCACAAAGTAAGCTTTGTTCATCAAAATCACAAGTATAAAAATTTTCAAGAAAAGTGCGAGTAGAAGAACCCAAATAAGGTATGTTCTCAAAGACTGCTTTTAATTAAAACAAATAATAATGTTCCCATAGGAGCACTGGATATGATGGGGAAGGCCTCCTACGTCCTAGCAAGTTCAAGGCAAGCTCATGAAGCTTTGTCTTATCATTTGTTAGATCAAAAACCTGTTGTTATAACAGTTGTAGTTGTTCTTCCTTTTTCTTCATAGCTTCATTGTGTCTCTGCACTTCCCATTCTCTCTCCCACTCTTCCTTTAACCATTTCTCCCTAAGTAAATCCATCATATTTTTATGTGACTTGAGCAATATCATTCCCTCTTATAGAGAGATTGTCTGCTGCTTCCGTTTCTGTAACTCCGGTATCAACAACATTCTTTCAGAACACCATCCTTCATCAAGACCCGGTGTTCTCTCCCACATGCACTAACAATTGAAGGTGTAACAGCCTCTCGAGGGTGAAACTGATCCATTTCATTTGTTGTTTCTTGTGTAACAGCAATGCCATCAATGGATTTTTGTGTAACAATTTCTTTTTCTCTCTAATCATCTTTCGCTTCCACTATTGGTTCTTGTGTAACAGTAGTGTCATTCACAGGTTCTTGTGTATCATTTTTCCCTCAGTAATCTTATGTTTCCACTGATGTTTCTTGTGTAACATCAGTGTCAACAATAGGTTCATGGATATCATCTTCTTCTTTTTCCCCTTGGTTAGCTTTTGTTTCCACTGTTGGTTCTTGTGTAACAGCGGTGGAAACCAAGGATTCCTGTGTATCATCTACCAAATTATTTTATGTGGAATGCTTCGTCTCAGCTGTTGGTTCTTGTGTAAACATAGTGTCTTCAATAGGGTTTCATGCGTCAGCTTCCTAGGACTCAGTTTGTGTTTCCCTCGAAATGGTGTCCACTGCATAGACTCTATACCCCGCTGCCACTAGCTCCTTAGCACAAGTCGTGCACACAGCACCTGGAACCTTTTCCTTCTTGGCCTTATCTACATCCCCAGCCAAAGTGTCTAACCCCAAGGCTCTTTCCTCTACCTAATCCTATGCTAACTACTTCCTTAGCTTTTCATTTTCTCTTTCTAAACTTTCAATTTTAAGCAGCAAGGATTGGGTCTCATTCTTACTTGGTGAGGAAGATTCCTCTAGCCGAACCTGCTCTTCATCTTCCTGCCTTGCTGCCTCCTTCTTCTTCTTAGACATGGATGAGGACTCTGGGTGCCTACTAACCCTTATTCTCGGTTTTACCAACTTATCACCAATTGACTTATCAACTAGTCTCTTTCCAACCCTTACTTCCAAGGGCTGGGGCTACTCCTTGGTTTCTGTTGGAGCTTCCTTAGATGTCCCAGTTTGCTTCCTGCAAGTAGTCCTAGCCTTCTTTCCCATGAGTTTCTCCCAACTCCTGCCTTGGTGACTTAGGGCATCCAACACAATTATCTTGATGAAGTCGTGGTTTGTGATGCAAGTCTCTGGATGCGCAACTATTTTTACAGTCGTAGCCATATGCCTGATATTTTCCAGCAAAAAGTAGGGAAGTTTTATCAACTGTTTATGTCAGAGGTTGTTTAGAAATGGGAAGTGGTAATTGAATACAATTGTTTCCCTTCCATCATAGGTAATATACTTGATGAGGCAAAGGGAAACATCGGCCCATGGTTGGGGAAGCGATAACCTATTGATCCCCCTTCCTTTATTCACCAGTTGTTCCTCCCCTTGGAGAAAATCCTCCCTCAAGGAGGGGTCATTAATTTTTTTGTTAAACCACCTATTACCCTCTATTGGTAATGCCTTCACTCGGGAAATTACCTCTTCTATAACTTCCATCTTTAATCCCCTGACCTCTGTTTGATTCCTCTCTAAATTTTTCCTGAATTCCATAGCAATTGCCCCGTCTGATCCTTCCAGCCTTTGGAAAACTTCAAACCAGCGTGCGTATTTAAAAATTTGGCATGCTTCAGGGCAGTTTTCCAAAGCCTCTATTGATCCTGGTTCATGTTGAATTTATTCTCCACCCATCGCTATACAAATTCAACGTTGTTATCCTCTCTTTTCCCCCTTTCCAAAGCAGTCGGCACAATACTCAGTTGTTCCAGCCCTGCAACTTCTCTCCTCCACTTCTATCTGAGAACTCTAAATGAGGATGCAATACTTCAACAGTGGGTAAATGGTAGGGTGACGCAAGCAAGAATTTAAAATCAGGATTTGCAATCAGGATTCGTACTGAGCAGTAATGTTTCCTTATTAATGCTAAGTTATGGGAGGTCTAGTTTGAGGTACAATTCCCTTTTTTGGCATGATCAATCATTAAATGACTATGATTACAAGATCATCATGATTTGGTTGCGGTTTTTAAATTCTCACAGGTAATGCAAAGGTCATGTCATCATGTAATTCCCCCCCCCCCCCCCGCACTTAAATGTGACAACCGACCTCGACCGTCAAAAGGGATATCGCACTAGATTGCCATAATTACCGAATAAAAGAGGATAGTGATATTACCATTTTATGATGTACCTGGTGTGATGTGGAGAGAAGACATTGGTGACAAGGTGCGCAAATTTAATTCCGGCGGTCAAGGAAACTGCTTCTGAATCATGGTGATGCATGTCATGTATCACAATAAATAATTTACTTGGATTATTTCTAGAAGTTGTTAGTTGTTACAGATGTAACAGCTAAGATGATTGTTATGTATTATTGATTTCCACAAAAGATAAAAGCAAAGAAAAAATTCATGTAACAACATTATTGTAGTATATGCTTGAAATAACAAATTTTGTTACAAAGTGTGTAGTAGTTGCTACAGAGTGGTTTTCAACTCCTACAGAAATTGCCTGTATGTGCCCAAAAAGGTTCTCAAAGCCAAATCGTTTTATTTCCTTATTTATTTATTTGTTTGTTTATTTTATTTTTTTAGCAGGTGTAACAGCCACCTACAGAGGTTGGTTTACAGTTGTTACAATTATTGAAAAATTACAATTTTGGCAGCACGGGGGGGTATTCCCCTGCTCCTGTAATCTAAAGATCTGAATTCGTGACAACGTTAACAAAGGAATCCCTTGAAGAAGATTTATGATATAACCGAAGACGCTGCCCATTTGCAAGCAATGGTGTGCTCGCACTATCAATGATAACCAAATTCACAGTCCCATTGTCAAAGATTTCATCTACCTCATAGGGACCTAGCCATCTGGTGCAGATCTTACCCTTGAAGTCCTTGAATCTTGAATCATATAAGAGAGCCCAATCTCCTTTCTGAAAATTCTTCTTCTTGATGAACCTGTCATGCCACTTAGCTCTTTGTTGTTGGATAATCTTTGTTTGTTGGATAGCAGCTAGTCATTTATCCTCCAATTCGTTGAGCTAGTTCAACCGTTGCTTTTGTGTTGTAGCCAAATCCAAATTCACCTGCAATGTTGTTCTCAATGTCTTGATTTCGAACTCAATAGGGAATAAGGGATTTTTACCATACACAAGTTCATATGGTGGGAATCTCGTGGTATTCCTCCATGTAGTTCTATATGCCCATAGCACTTTTGGAAGTTTATCGGCCCAATTCCTTCGGTGACTAGCCACGGTCTTGGTAAGAATCCCCTCAATGACTTTGTTGGTGCTTTCCACTTGGCCATTTTCTTGTGGATGATAAGGTGTTTTGATTCTATGATGGATTTTATTTTTTTCAACTAGCTTTTGGATCACATGGGATGTAAAATGGGGCCCTCCATCTGTCATTATCTCCCTGGCTATACCAAAACAGACAAACGTGTCTTCAAACAAGAAGTATGAAACAGCCTGCTCTATGGCTCTGGTTAGTGCTTTTGCCTCAACCCATTTTGTGACATAGTTGATGCAGACAAAAATGTAGGATTTCTATCTGGATGAAGGATTAATTGGTCCCACAAAATCCAAGGACCATTTCCCAAAAGGTTCTAAGACGATTTGAGGCTGTAACAGCATCTCATCTGATTGTAGTGGTTGGCCCATTCTTTGGCAACTATCACATCCTTTCACGAACTTCTTGGCATCCTGAAATATTTCTGGCCAATAATATCCTGCCGAAAGGACTTTGTATCCTATCCACTTGTCTATGAAGTGCCCTCCACAAGGTTCCTCGTGACAAGCCTTAAGGATGTCAAAGATCTCATTTTCCCGAACACAATGTCTGATCTAGAAATTTGGTCCAGTGTGATAGAGATTTCCATCTATCCAGGTTTAGGTACCACTCTGTTGTATGATCCTTCTCTTTTACTTGGAGGACAAATATTGTGGAAACTTCCCTGCAGCAAGATAATTGGCTATATCTGCATACCATGGTGAGTAAGCAAAAATAGCAAAGAGATACTCATCAGGGAAAGAATCCTCAGTAGGAATGGAATTGTCATCAATAGTTAACCTAAAAAGGAAATCAGCTACTACATTATTTTTTCTAGGTTTATCGACAATTGTGATATCAAATTCCTATAACAGCAATAACCAGCATGTAATTCTACCATTGGTAATTGGCTTATTCATTAAAAAATGAATGGCAGAGTGGTCAGTGTCTACAAATACTTGATACCCAGTGATATAATGTTGAAATTTATTGATGGTATGCACTACTGCTAACAATTCCTTCTTGGTCATTGTGTAATTGAGCTTAGTTGGAGTCAAATTCTTACTTATGTAATAAATAGCATAAGGTTTCATGTCCTCCAGTTGGCCCAAAACAACGCCTACAACAATATCAGATGCATCTTTAGCTATGTGAAACAGCAATTCCCAATTAGGTCCATGTAAAATAGGAGTTGCTGATACATAGCATTTCAGCTTCAAAAAAGCATGCTCACACTTTCCTGTCCACAAAAAATGGACATCTTTCATGAGCAAAGAAAACAATGGCGATGCAATTTTTGAAAAAATCTATATAAACCTTATGTAATACCCTACATGTCCCAAGAAACTACGTACCTCTTTTTGCGTCTTGGGAGTTGGAATTTTCAAAATTACCTTTATTTTAGCAGGGTCTACCTTGATCCTGTCAGCAAAATTGTAATTCCCTAGCATGATCCCTTCAGTGATCATCATGTGACATTTTTCAGTGCTCAAAGCAACATTAGTCTATACACAATGTTCCAACACTTTTTCTAAATTAGCTAATGTTGTTTCAAAAGCATCACCATAAGGTGTATAATCGTCCATGAAGATTTCAACGCAGTCATTCAACAAATCATAAAAAATTCCAGTATTTCCCTCTAAAAAGTTGCTGGTGCATTGCAGAGTCCAAAAGGGAGTACTTTGTATGCGAAAGTTCCCTAAGGGAAAGTAAAGGTTGTTTTATCCTGATCCTCTAGGGCAGTCTATATCTAGTTGTAGCCGCTAAACCCATCTAGAAATGAAAAAAACTTTTTCTGAGAAAGGGTGTCAAGGACCTTATCTATAAATGGTAAAGGAAAATGGTCCTTTTGAGTTTCCTTATTGAGTTCTATGTAATCCACACAAACTCTCCACTTGTCATTCTTCTTAGGGACAATGACAAGCGAAGACACCCACTAATTGTCAGATATCTGATAAATAAAGTTATCACTCAAGAGTTTTTGTAATTCTTCCTTCACTACCTCCTTTAGCGCAGGGTTCATATGACGTTGCGGATGTCTAATTGGTTTGCAACCATCTTTCAAATAAATATAGTGAGTGTACAGGTTGGGATGAATCCCTTTCATATCATTATAGTCCCATGCAAAAGCCTTTTTGTATTTTTGTAACATCTGTAACAGTAGTTGGTTTTGTTTAGCAATCAGGTTGGGGTTAATGTTTAGAAACTTCTCTGGTTCTATTTTGACTGGACTTCTGTCAGTATGCAGAGTGCTTCTCATTTTTTCAAAATTGATATATTCTACCTCCTCTTCCTCCTTCGAATTTTCAATGGAAGCGACAGAAAGTGAGTTACTAACAAATCCATTAATGATATCGTCTTTTGTCTCATCCTTGAAATATTGGGCTTTCCCTAAAGTGAGGAGTGGTAGGGAAAGATGCGATTCAAGCTCAAATTCATCCCACCAGGGATTGTTCAAATCCATATTTGGTTTTGGGGGGTAGGGATTAAGGTTCTTTGTAGCCTGGCCATCTGAGATCATCATAGATCCATATCTGCATCCTATAAATACATCTACAATGGCCAGCCAAGGTCTCCCTAGGATCAAAGGATGTCCCCCCAGATTGGATTTGGTCTGTAAGATAAGAAAGACAGCCGGATACCTCCAGGAATCTATTGTGATTACTATGTCTTCTAATACCCCCTTGAGTTTAACACGGGACCTATCTGCTAACTCAAGTACAGTAGGTGTATGTATAAGCCCATGTAGCCCCAAGGTGGTAAAGAGGTCCTTTGTCATCACATTAATGGTAGCCCCAAGATCAATCAATGTGTTAGTTATGGGTTGGTCATTAATATAGACAGTAACCGTATGGTTTCCCATATCATTATACTTGGTTAGAAGAGGCTGAGCAGACATTAATTCAGAAAATTTACCCATCACGTTTATAGTAGTAGGGTCCTTAGTCTTCCTTCCAGGTTTCTTAATGCACAGATCTCGTATTGTTTTGGCATAAATAGGTACTTCTTTAAGAGCTTGCAGCAGAGGAATTCATACGTGTAGGTTTTGCAACTCCCTAAGGAAATCATATTCGAGTTGTGAGGTCATTCCAATCTCGGTTAATCTCTGAGGATATGGAGGATTCTAAGTGATAATAGTTGAGTTGGCTACTACAGGTGTATCAGCCTTATCCAAGTTGGTTGTTACAAGAGTAACAGTCCTTCTCGGGTTGGTTGTTACATACGTAACAGTTTGCTCTATATCTGTTGTTACAAGTGTAATAGTTGCCTCATGATCTCCTGTACCTCCTCTGAAAGGTTCATTTTCCTCCTCAGTAATGATAGGGGAGTTATTTGGTTTAATTACCTTACCTGACCATAGTTGAATTTCATTAAGTCCAATGAGAGTGATAAGGTAAGTCTGGAAGGTAGTTGGAGCCTCTATGCTCTAGGCTGCTTTATTATTTGGGTTAGGGTTAGGTTGCACAGGTAGTTGGGATCGTACAGGCGGTGTAGGAATAGGATTTTGGAAAGGGGGAAATTGTAGCTGTTGTTCCATTGGTAATCAAGGTGGAGGTGTACTCTAGGCATTCCCCCTCTAGTTCTGATTCCAAGGGTATGGTTGAGATGGAGGATATTGAATAGAAGGAGAGGGGGACCACAGGTTCCAAGGCGAAGGAAAGTATGCTAGAAAAGGATCAAAGTATTACCATGGATATTGTTGAGTGTTATATGCATTATTCCACGAATTAAAAGAAGAAAAATATTGGGACATACATGGAGGTCGTGGCTTCCATGGTCTCCTAGGTGCGATAAAATAAGAGGACTAGACTTCTTCACTCAATTCTCTAAGTAGTGCCTTCAGTCCGGGAAGCTCCAGACATTGACCTATAGAATGTTCCAGCTCACAAATATTGCACAAGTTGATGTTTTCATTTCACACTCCCTTAAGGGATGTTTCTTCTAGCAATTCGGATAGAATGCAGCCAAAGGTGTATCAGCTTCTCCTTGTGTCTTCTTGATTTGTGTTGTTTTTATCTAGGCAGTTAGAGTACTGAGAATGTCAGTTTTGAAATTTTCAAATAAATTCCCGATCTCTACTCTGGTTACTCCTCCACTTGCAGATTTTTGTATTCGGGTAGAGGCATCTCGGATTGTGCTTCTTCCCTTTGACGATCCTCTAGAGCATCTTAGAGAGAGTTTTAAAATTTTGGCGAATGGTTCCTAAGATATGTCCCCTTTTCCTAGTAGATTCAGGGTATCAAGGAATTCGTCCCTCGTTCCTCTTATAAATATGGTCTTCAAGATCACGTGATCTAAATCACTATGTTTAGACCTCTGCAAATTATAGTGAAACTACTCTATGTAATCCTCTGGGCTCTCATCCTCCTTTTGTGTCATCCTGAATACTTCTTCTCTTAAGTCCCTGGTTCTGCAATAGTCTTGATACTTTGATAAGAATGTCTCCTTCATATCACTCCATGTTCGAATAGAAGCAAAGCCTAACCCCATTAACCATCTCAGGGCTTCTCCTTTTAGAGTAGCAGGAAATAATTTTAATTTTTGAGCTTCTGAAACATAGTCATAACTCTTGCATAAGACATCAAATTCGAATAAGAAGGTGTCCGGGTCTTCCATAGTCATTCCTTGAAAGGATGGTAAGGATGATAAAGGAATATTTTTCATGGAAGCCTCACCTCTGATATCCCCAATTGGGAACTCAAAGGTGGTGATATTAGCATTTGTTTTAGCATTGTTTTCATTGTTTTCTCCCATTGCTAACCCTTCTAATCCTTGATGTAAAAAACGATCTTCAAATTGTTCTTGTGATTGTCTTGCAGGTGAAATTGATGGCTCAGGCGACTTCAAGGCTAGTTGTTTCACTGCACTACCTAAATCTGGATATTGATAAACCAATAGGTGTTCTCTCATTTCAAGTTTTGGATGTCCCCTTTCAGTTTGCCCTTGTCCCTTGGTCCTAAGTTTCTGGTTACTAGCTTCCCCCTCTTGTTCTTGAATTGGATGCTTAATCTTGGGAGCATTTTCACTAGATTTAGAATGGTATGGGCCCGAGATAGAGGAGTCAGAGGTTTTTTTCCTTCTTGTGGGAGTAACATCTTTTTGTGGCCCTGTTTTCCTTGCGTTCCTTTGAGAACTTGACTGTTATTTTTCTGCCTTTGAGATCAGTTCCTCGATAAATGTTTTCCTTCCCAAATCTACACTTTTCCTTTCCTTTTTACGACCCGTTTTTCTTGTGACTAATTAGAGTGGGGGAGTATTTTTGGTATTTATATAATTCCTACAGTTGCACACATGGACCCTATGTGTATTAATTCACACTCTAAGTATCTCAGTCTTCGATAGTGGTGAGCCCGCCTAGGTATGTTAGAGCAATGTCCAGGTTCTTACCGCTTGTCTTACCGCCCAGCAACTGAAGAGTTGAAGACACCCTTTAAAAAACACCAAAATTCCACACCCTAAGTGCCCTAGTGATCACAACGGTGAGCCCGCCCAGGTATGTTAGAGCAATGTGCAAGTTCTTACCTCTCGTCTTACCGCCCAGTGATTGTGGACTAGGAGCACTCTATCATCAAACAAACAAATTGGATGACTGTATCGTCAACTACCATCCCTAGCAACGATGCCAAAACATACTGTTTTTTTAATAAATCATAATTGACCAAGACTGCAACCATTTAATTGTCAACCCAGGGTAGGTATTGTTGTTTCAATGGAGTTTGCACTATCTGTGCCGATACACTACAGCCACGAATGAAAATCGAAAAAAACAATAAAGAATGTCATTGAATCAACTGCACAGAGTTAAATCATTCATGTAGAAATTAAAACACTCTACATAAATGAATCGTACTTCACAATTACCAGAGCAAGGGCACGCCACACATTGAAATAATAACTACACCAGTTGGTCAACTTGTAGGCTTTAACCCCGTACAGAAATTACCTACATACGAATTCCAAAACACAGAAAATAAACAATGCGAGAGCATAACACATAAAACACATATACACAGAGATTTTCCCCTAGATTCCAAAACCGGGACTACCAGCTTGATTTTTCATTATGTTCCTTCCAATATTACAATACATAATTATACATGTCAAATCATCCAATACCATGGATCGAAAACCATTGCGCCCAAAACCACGGACCAAAAACCATCGCGTCCAAAACCACGGACTGAAAACCATCGCATCCAAAACCATGTGCGAAAACCATGCACAAAACCATAGGTAGACGTGGGTTACTTGCCCCCCTCTAACCCCCCAGTTAACTACGTGGGCTAGTCGTGGAAAGAATATAACACAACCCAACATTCTCCCACTTATTTTTTTCTTTCCACAGGGGTCCACAAGAGAGCTTACTCATTTATCCAGCCCTACAATGCCCATTGTTTCTCTACGCCAAAAGAACTCCTCAGAGCTCGCAGATTTTGTCAATGCATTTGCAATATTCTTCAAAGTGTCCACCTTTACCAGCAACACCTTTTTGTCTTCTATCATATCCCTCACAAAGTGATATTGAACATTAATGTGCTTTGTCTTTGAATGGTAAGCAGGGTTCTTTGCCAAGAAAATTGCACTTTGGTTGTCACATTCTATCCTTATATCTCCCTGTACTAACCCCATACTTGAACACAATCTTTGCAACCAAACTGTTTCCGTGCTTGCATGAGTGGCTGTTATGTGTTCTGCCTCTGTAGTTGATAGTGCCACTACAAATTGTTTCTTACTCATCCAACTGACTGCACCTCCAAATAAGTTAAACACATACCCACTTGTAGATCTTCTCTGATCTAGATCTCCATCCCAGTCTGCATCAACAAAGCCACGGATATCCAAAACTTTGTCCAATCTTGGTCTTCCTTGGTAGCACAAACCATAATCACTAGTGCCACGCAAATACCTGAAAACCCGCTTCACTGTTGTCCAATGATCCTTTCATGGTTTTGACATAAACCTGCTCAATACTCCCACTGCATGTGCAATGTCTATCTAGTATAAGCCATCGCATACATCAAGCTACTGACTGCACTTGCATAGGGAACATGGGACATGTCCTCTTCCTCTTCTTGTGTCTTGGGACACTGTTCAGTAGATAACTTTACACCTACAGGAATAGGAACCTTCACCGGTTTTCTATCATGCATATTAAACCTCTACAATATTGTCTCAACATACTTCCTCTGGTTTAACCAGAGCTTCCTCTTTTCCTAGTCTCTTTTAATTTCCATGCCCAAAATATAGTTTGCAACACCAAGATATTTCATGTCGAATTTGGAGGACAATTGGGTCTTCAAATCCTGGATAATTTCTTTGTCATTTCCAACCAGCAACATATCATCCACATACAAGACCAGATAAATAAAACGGTCACCTATTAATTTAAAATGCACACAGTGATCTGCTTTGCTTCTAGTGAAGCCAAGTCCCCATATAAATGTATCAAATTTCTGATACCACATCCTTGGTGGTTTTTTTAACCCATACAAAGACTTCTTTAACTTGCATACCAGTTCTTTCTTACCCTCCACCGCAAAGCCTTCAGGTTGCTTCATGTAGATCTCCTCTTCTAGATCCCCGTGAAGAAATTTTGTCTTCACATCCATCTGTTCTACCTCAAAATCAAAAGCAGCAGTAATAGATAGAAGTAATCTAATAAAAGATACCTTGGCAATAGGAAAAAAAATATCACCAAAATCAATTCCCGACACCTAGGAATAACCTTTTGCTACCAACCAAGCTTTGTATTTCACCACCTTTCCTTTTGAATTTGTCTTCTTCTTGAACACCCATTTGCTGCCAATGGGTTTCCTTCTAGCCGGCAACTCCACCAAATCCCAAGCCTCATTTTTGTGCAAAGATGCCATTTCATCAACCATGGCCTCTTTCCATAGTTTTCCATCCTTTGAATCTACTGCTTCCTTCACAGTTCTAGGATCATCATTAGTAATAGATAAAGTAAAATTTGAACAGAAAGTAGATGGACTATACCTTTCTGGCTGCCTTCTTTCTCGAACTAATCTTCTCACACCCAAAGTTTGTGGTTCCTCATCTTCTGATTCCTCTTTTGCTGTAGAGTTTGTTTCTTCCTCCTTAAGCTCAAACTCTATCTTCTTAAGTTCCTTTGATGGGACTTCATGTTTAATAACATATTTCACCTCTCTGAACACCACATCTCGGCTATACACAACCTTCCTTGCTACTAGGTTCCAAAGCTTATAACCCTTTAAACCATCCTTATACCCAATAAAGATGCACTTTTCAGATTTACTATCCAACTTGGTTCTTTTCTCCTTTGGAACATGTACATATGCATCACATCCAAATACCCTTATATGTGAAAGAGAGGGTTTCTTACTAGTCCATACCTCTTGTGGAGTCTTATCATCCAACACTAATGAAGGTGACCTATTGACCAGGTAACATGTTGTCTCCACCGCCTCTACCCATAATTCCTGTCCTAACCTGGTACCACTGAGCATGCTTCTTACCCTTTCCATCAACGTATTGTTTTTCTGCAACTCCATTTTGCTCAGGTGTGTATGGAGTAGTCTTCTATCATGTTATACCACACTTCTTACAAAATTCTTCAAATTCCTTGTTGCAAAAATCTCCACCGTTATCTGACCTCAACACCTTTATCTTCTTCTCTGTCTGGTTTTCCACCATAGCCTTAAATTCTTTAAACCTGTCAAAGACTACAGATTTCTTCTTAAGGAAATATGTCCATGTATTCCTTGAGAAGTCATCTATAAATGATACATAGTACACAGATTTACCCAGTGATGGAACCTTCACAGGTCCAAACACATCACTATGCACAAGCTCTAATATCTCTTTTGCCCTATTACCACCAAAGGGGAAACTCACCCGATTCTGCTTCCCATATACACAATTTTCACAGAAATCAAAATCCAGAGACCTATTACTCATACCTTTTACCATACCTTTACCATGAAGTATTCAAAGGCCCTTCTCTCCAATATGTCGAAGCCTTTGATGCCACAGCATGGTCTTTTCTCCAAAGACCACTAGATTTTCTGCTCCACTTTCAGGAACCACAGAACTGTTGCACCCATCAATAACAGTGCTACCTTGCAGGTTGTATAGAGTTCCAATCCGAACTCCCTGCATCAATACCAGTGATCCCCGAAGCATCTTGCAGGTATCTTTCTCAAACACTATTTTTACACCTGCATCATCCAGCTTGCTTACAGAAATCAAATTTCTAGCCAATGCAGGAACATGCAGAACACCCGCAAGTGTTCTAACCCTTCCACCTTGCAACTTCAACTTTACTTTTCCACAACCAACGATTCTAGCCTTCCTATCATCCCCCAAGAAGAGATCACCACCATCATATTTCTCTTACTCGCAGAACCACTCTCTATGGGGAGTGAAGTGAAAGGATGCACCTGAGTCAATCAACTATGCCTCATGATCTACATGTGTACTTGAAGAAACCAAGTACACATCCCCACTTTCATTTAAGGTGGTTTTCACCTCCACATAAGGAGCATCATTAGATCCCTTTCCTTTGTCAGGAGCTTTAGATTTACAGTCCCTTTTGTAGTGCCCTTCCTTTCCGCATTTCCAGCACACCACCTTTACAGGTTTTCCTGGAGATTTAGATCTCCCATTCGATGACTTATTTTTGTTTCTGTTTTGCGACTGTCCTCGTACAAACAATGCATCACCATTCTGGCTCTCCATATTTATCCATCTCATCTCCTCCATCAGCAAGGATGAAACTATTTCATCAAACTGCAAGGCAGTTGCATTGCTACCTATTGCAATAACCAAACTATCCCATGAATCTGGTAGAGAACAAAACAAATTGGTGCACTTATCTTCATCTGAAATTTAATATCAGCAGATAATAACTGACTTACCATAGTATTAAATGCGTTCAGATGCTCTGTCACCGAGTCTCCATCTTTCATCCTCGGGTTATACAACTTTTTTCGTAGGAACAGTTTATTCACCAAAGACTTAGATTGGTACAAAGTCCCTAACTTGTCCCATAAATCCTTCATCGTAGCTTCCCCTGATACATTCAGCAATAGTGAATCTGAGACACACAATTGTATTGTGCTCCTTGCCTTCCAATCAAACTTCTTCCATTCTTCATTGAACACTCCCGTTGGTTTAGTACCGGATCTATCGCGATCCACTGATCTTTATCCACCAACATATCCTCCATCTTGAGTTTCCACAACTCAAAACTCTGACCATTAAATTTCTTGATCTCTATCTTTCCACTGCTTGTCATCTTCTTTCACCACTAGAATCAATCCCGCATATCTCCCACTGAAAAGGGTCTACCACAGGCCCGAGCAAAACCCCTCAACAACAAAGGCGTCCCCTTGAAGCCAAAACAGCTCTGATACCAAATGTAGGTTTTAACCCCGTACAGAAATTATCTACATACAAATTCTAAGACACAGAAAATAAACAATACGAGAGCGTAACACATAAAACACATATACACAGAGAGTTCCCCTTGATCCCAAAACCGGGACTACCAGCTTGATTTTTCATTATGTTCCTTTCAATGCTACAATACATATTTATACATACCGAAACATCCAATACCATGGACTGAAAACCATCGCGTCCAAAATCATGGACCAAAAACCATCGCGCCAAAACCATGTGCAAAAACCATGCACAAAACCATAGGTAGGTCGCCCAACCTAATATAGGGTCCAAAAAAAATTTCCCTGGTGCATTGCCCCAGACCCCATAGAGGGGGGCTACCCACCCCCCTCAAAACCCCGCTGCGCAATCGGCACAACAAAGGGGGGGCTCCGCCCCCCCTCTAACCCTTCATTCAACTACGTGGGCTAGTCATGGAAAAAATATAACACAACTACCATTCTGCTTAATCAAACCATTATAACAACATAATATAATTTTCGAACTGAAGCGGATATATTCTACAATTTATACAGCAATAGCAAAAAACCATACAAACAACAATAGAAACAATAATATACAGCTACTTCTACTGTTGTAGTCCTTGCTAAAGAGGAGGGCCCTTCCTCCCTAGCAGGGGCACAGGAATGACACGAGATTATTTAAAGAATCAAATGAGAAACAGTAACAGCATCACTGTAGTGGCTTCAATATTAAATATAATTAAAGGTTACAAGACCAAAATAACAGTGCTCTCTATGTCGTCCCCGTACATGAGAGATTGAGTTTCTCTTATAGTTATTACAAACCAAAAATCAGGAATAGATCAATCATGTTGATCATAAAATAGAAATTGTTATAATCTATTCCTAAATATAAATGATATTCAGATACATTGGTTAAGATCACACGTGTTTGGATCTGTTACTTCTAAATAAAAAATTCATAATTGTCAACAGTTGTTGCATGGAATAGTACCCACAACTTTTCCAACTACGGTGCAACAGCATCTTGACGATTTGGGATGTAACAGCAATCACTAGGTAACAGCATCCTTGTAATAGCATTTGAGGTGTAACAACAGTCACCTTTAACAACACGTGGTGTAACAGAAACACCTATAACATCATACAGTGTGTAACAACAATCTATAACAGCATACAGAGTGTAACAACAATCTACTCTACCCTGCTTTGGGACCGATTAGCACAACTTGTTCACTCCATAACCTCGTTCTCACAAGCAACATGTTATGAAACCAGATCACAAAAAGAAAGAAAAGATAGATAAATGCCTTATAAATAAGCCTCTTCGAGGGGGAAACCTCCTTTAGATTACACAAATGAACAATTCTTAGATGATACAAATGACAAGATCTTTCTATATATAGGAGTCTAAGGGGTCATACTATAATCAAAGATGACATAACAGTAATAATGTAAGGGCACAATAATAACAATATGGGGACTACATGGGCACAACAATATAATAAGGGGGTTGCACTAATAACAATAAGGGGTTAAACTAGTAGTATAGGGGCCTAACATTCCCCTCTCCTTCAAAACGTGTTGTCCTCAATGCTTGAGTAGTCTTGGATGCTTCTGTATAAAATTCTCGTCCTCCCATGTGGAATCTTCAGCGGGTAAGTTCTTCCACTTGATGAGATACTTTGAAATTGATCGATTTCGTAGCTGTCAGGTTCTTGTTTCTGTGACTACTCAAGGTTCCAATATGATTTTTCCTTCCTTGTCAAGTTCTGGCAATATTGTTTGAACTAGGATATTCTGCAACTTTTGAATGGGTGGCCACACTTCTTCATCCTTATTCCATTCATCCCTTGCTTTGTTTATCTAATCTGGATGGATAATAGAAATAGCACAAAACAATGCTTCCACATCCTCATCCGTTCTTGAGAGTGCATCTGCAACAACATTTAGCTTCCCTTTTTTGTAGATGATTTCAAAGTCATAACCCAACATATTTGTGACCCATTTTTTTTGTTCTTCTAAAGATAATCTTTGTTCTAAAAAGTATTTAAGACTATCATGATCCATTTTTATCTTGAAGGGTCTTCCCATTAGGTAAGGTCGCCATTTCTTAAGTGCATGTAGTATTCCCAACATTTCCCTCTCATAAATAGCTTGCTTGAGATGTATCTGTAAAAATACCCAATCGCCTACATCAAAACTTCTTTCATTGCAATGTTGATCTGCCTATTGTTTCATTTGATTCCGCACCAAAGTGGCGTTATCCTTTAGAAGTTGGAGAACTTGTTGTTGATGCTCTATGTGATCTTTCATTGCTTGAATCTTTTTCTTCTTGATATGTCCTTCTATATTGAGAGTTTGAGGAGTGGTAATTTCTTCCAATGCATTACAAGATAT
>APFE030604078.1:0-13434 GCA_000404065.3 Pinus taeda
GTTTAATTTGTTAACTTCTTCAGTTTCTGCATTCTTCTTATCATATGCCATGAGACTTCTAATGTCTTCGCTATCATTGAATGAGTCATTACTTTTAACATGGGTATAATAGCTTCTATTACCTTCTTCCGACATCTTTCCTTTGTTATGAGGGCATCTAGCAGCATAGTGAACAACTCTACCACATGAAAAGCATTTGAAAGGTAGCTTACCTTTGAATCATCCAGTTCCCCGTTCAAGATCCTTGAAAAAATTTACCTCCTCTTCTTCCTCTGACATGTATCCTGATGCTTCGAATGCAGCTTCTGATGGTCCCTCTTTTCGCATCTCAAAAGCAGTTAAGATTCTGTGAAGCTGTGACATGGTGATTTTCTGGAGATTCTCCTTTTATTCTATGGAAAACACTTTGGAATCAAATTTAGTAGACAGGGATCTCAAAACCTTTTCAACTAAGACAACTTGCTTAAATTCTTCACCCAAATCCCTCATACAATTTACAATCTCATCCATACGCAAGAAGTAATTAGCTATGCTTTCATTACTATGCATCTTGAGATTTTCATACCGGATTCTAAGAGTTTGAAGCTTTGCTCTTTTTACCTGTTCATCTCCTTTGTAGCTTAGAATGATTTTGTCCCATATTTCCTTAGCTGATTTTAAATGCATGATCTTCATTAATTCTGATTGTGTCAAACTTCCCAATAAGACAGTAACAGCTTTGGCATTGAGCTCATATTGCTTTTTCTCGGCTGCATCTGTAGGAACTGCTGATGGGAAATTGTATCCACTTTCTACGATTCCCCAAACGTCTGCTCCAAGTGATTGCAGATATGTTGTGGTTCTTATCTTCCAGTGGGTAAAGTTTCTCCCGTCAAAGACTGGTGGCCTGATATGTGCCTCTTTATCTGGATTAGCCATTCCAATGGATCTTTTCCTTTAAGCGATCAAGCTTCTTCAAAAGGACCTGGCTCGGATACCAATTGTTGGAGATAATACTGAGAAGGGGGGGGGGGTGAATCAGTATTATCAAATCAGATAATTTTTCATTTTCACACTTAGATTCATATACGCGACTTCAGTTAAGGGTATACGCATATATACGTGACTGTATTAAATGCAACAAGCGGATATGCAGCAATCTTATGATTCAGTTAGCTTATCTTCAATAAATGCATCAGAACATTATTAACCACATTAACAGTAAATAGGTGTAGTAAAACAGTACAGATCATCACACATAAGAAGCACACATGAACACCATGATATGAGGTGGAAACCCAATGTGGGTGAAAACCACCTGCTGCAATTCGTCTCTTTCTTCCTTTAATAAGAAACTTGTTTTACAATGTACTGGTGCAGTCCTTTACCAGCACGCAGGCTACAACCTGCAGAGGGCAACAACCCTCTATCGTTTTCCAGTTACTTCTGGAAGGGAGCTACAACCCCCCTTAGCTCTTGTACTAGCGGATATACTAGTATGTAGGTGCTGACCATAGAAGGCTGCAACCTTCTTTTCTTCAGGGACCACGTTTCATCAATTTTCAGACTGGATCCATAAGTACAAAACAGTCACTGCTGGAAAACAATCATCCACTTATACTTGCATCATAAATCTCTAAATCACCCAATACTGAATCACTGAAACCCTGTCATCAAAAACACAGAATGCAAACCAGAGCCCAGAACTCTGCAACAACCAGTAGAATCAACAGCAACCTGAAATACCAAGTCTCATAATGCATACGCTACTTTACTATACCAGAACCGCGTGTATACGCGCTTTCCCCTCATACAACCCGCGTACAGATCTAAAGATAATTACTTGTACCTTCGCTGTTATATCAACCCAATCCAAGTAGCACAAACCGATAACCAGCAATACTAGATCTTCGCACTTCGTCAGAAATTCATTCCTTGCTCACTCATTTTTTCCTAATGATCTACTCCTTATATAGGTTAGGCTTCGCTCAATACCATGGTCCAAAACCATGTAGAAACAATACCATGAACCCAATACTTGGGGTCGTCACTTTGGACCAAATACTATGGACCAAATACCACAGACCATAACCATGATTTCCAACATGTACGTGCCTTTACTCTTATTAACCCGCGTGTATACGCATACGCTCCTTCTGCTTCGCTAACCCGCGTATATACGCTCTTTCTTCACGGTCAACCTGTGTATATCTCTCTATTTACCTGCTGAACTATGATCTGTCCTCTGAGTGAGTTGCCATCACATATATCATTCCTCTGAGTGAGTTGCCATCAAGGACAACACCTGAATCATAATGCCAACAGGAGATCACCTTGATGTATTTTGATGATGATGGAAACACTTCTTCTTAATTCCTTAGATGAATATGTAGAATGTGGAGACTTCAATGTACTTCAAATGTATAGTCCTCCTTTCTTTGAGTGGAGGTAGGATCCTTGAGGTCTTCTTCTTTTTATGATAATTTGATCCTTTGGGATAAGAAATCCTCTTTGATTTTGATTAGTTCCTTCCTTTAAGATTGTGTGTGGAAGATATTCTTGTGCTTTGGCCCTTACGTATTATGATCTTCAATGTTGCCTCTTCTTGACTTGTCACCTTATCTCTTATACCATGTTGAAAAATCTAGGGTAGCTAGATTAGGTGATTTTTCTTATTTTGATAATTGCTTATGATGTGTTATTTCTTAACTTAATTGACTTCTTATTTCACTTGATTATAATTAGTGTTATTATCATCAAACAACTACCAAACAATAAATAACAATGAGACAAGATGACATATGATATAGGCTATCAACCAAGGCATAAGCCTCTACTGTTGAGAGGAAAACCCACAAGAACTCTTCTCTTCTTATAGAACTTCAATTTATGAATTATAGGACCTACGACCCTTGAAAAAGACCCCT
Source organism: Pinus taeda (assembly GCA_000404065.3). Taxonomy (NCBI): domain Eukaryota; kingdom Viridiplantae; phylum Streptophyta; class Pinopsida; order Pinales; family Pinaceae; genus Pinus; species Pinus taeda. The sequence goes on from APFE030604078.1 coordinate 2,907, forward strand.
CCAAGACCAGTTCAACTTTCCTTATTGTTGAGACTTCCTTACAATGCTTCCTGCAACACACTTTGACCTTCCAGTAACTTTAGCCCCAACAATTTCTGCAATTTCGACCTAGCAACTTCATAGCTTCAACCTTGATGCAACATCACAACTTTGACCTGATGAAGATTCACAAATTTGACTTTGATGTAGATTCACATCTTCTTGATGCAACTTCATAATTTAAACCTAGTAGCAACTTCACAACTTCTTGATGCAACTTCAAAATTTCGACCTAGTTGCAACTTCACAGATTCTTGATGCTGCTTCAGAATTTCGGCCTAGTTATAGCTTCACAACTTCTTGATGCAACTTCAGAATTTCTACGTAGTTGCATCTTCACAACTTCTTGATGCAACTTCATAATTTTGACCTAGTTGCAACTTCAGAACTTTGTTGCACAAGAGAGAGAGAGACCCAAAAACTTCGATCTTGTTTTCTTCTTTTTCCCTTTGATTTTCATCCCTTTCTAGCTTATTTCTTGAGGAGATTGAATATTTTCTCTTGCTCTTTCACATGTATTGGATGTGTGTCCAAATGAGTCAAGTTCCTTCTATTTTATAAGATTTCTAGGGGTACAAATTGCCTCCATGAGGCCGACTTGATCTTCCATTTAGGTTGACTTGTTGTAGCTCTTTGACAAGGTCTTGGATGGTCTTTTATGGATCAAATAAATTTATTTACAATATGTAACATGCCCAAGAGGGTATTCCATACATGATAATGACTCAATTGACTTGTAGACTCAATGACAAGCCCTAGAAGCACTCAATGGGTGCTTGGTCTGTAACTAAATTTCTCTTGAGCATGAAACCCATGCCTCAAGAATGAAGATAATAAATTTATTTTTCTGTTTATATTCAAATACATAAAATCATGATTACATATGTCATTATGAAGACCGAACCTAGTTACATATTTCAACACCTCTTCATTAGGGATGTATTCGTAATTGATCAATCGATACAAGGAAAATACTCACTTTGAAAAGTTCTAATAATAAGAGTATCATCATACCCAATGCCAGGGATGTAGATACCATAAATATCAAGGTATCCTTCCATCACATTGTAAGGTGTCATCAAGGAAACCTGCCACTATAGGTACCATCAGGTTACAACCCTAGTATCAATCCAAGTAGATACTATCTAGGCCTCCATGCCAAGACACTAACCCTTACAATGATCTAGGTATCATCAACGTTAATATATCATCACAAAAAAAGCTCCATATCATTAAGACCAAGATACCCTCCCACATCAGGATCTAGAAATCATCAAGGCCAATCTATAATTGATATCTCATTACTAACTACGCCAAGATGTCCTCCCAAGTACCGTCATATAAGCATGCAACCTAAGGTAATCACCTCTCCCTTTTAACCAAATCAGAGATATCCACCAATCCAAGCATGCTTATCAAATGCTAAAACTTCTCAAGGAGAGATAAAGACATCACTTACTTGTTCATCCATTAGAACATACTATAGCCTCATGACCCCAACCAGTACTGGTACTTATTATCAATATGATAGCATAAAATCCGGGGCCCTCAACCATTCTGATGTTGCTTAGGTTATCATAATATCTAAACAAATCTTAACGGAAACTTCCTTTTTCCAATCCTCTCAAGCAACACCAAACTCAACCTCAACACTCCTTAAAACATTTGAGTCTTATTCATGACAAATCAAAATTAACCATCAATAATGCTTTGGCCATTATCTGATCTCATACTTTCTTCATGGTCTTAATTAAACATATGCCTATTAGTTCTTGTGATCCAAGTGGATATTGGTGGCCACCTACCTATTCCAATGGGACCCCCACCATTGTTTCTTTCAATTTTTCAGTTTCCTTAATGGTAGCACAATTTACTATTTTTGGTAGTTTTTCGGGTCCTAAAATTCCAGATCCGTTTTGAGGCCCTAACTGACGCTTTTTTGGAAAATGAGAAAGTTATATTCCTCAGATAGATATTTATAATGAGGTATTGTGCACGTGAAATGAAGATCATATGATAAAGTTACAACCCCGAGAAGTTGATGTACCAATTTACCCCAATAGGGACCATAGTTTTGACACTTCATCTCCTAGGGATAGGTTTTTGGATGTTAGGGTTTTCCTTTGTTTCTCATTAATAAATAGGCCTTAAAGCCTCATTATAACACAATTAAAAGGTATTTAGCCACCATATATCTTCTCAGAGATAAGCTACCATTGCCTGAACTAGTTTATTTCCATTCTGTATGTAAGCATATTTTAGTTCTTTGATATTAATGAAATGAAGTTTTATTTCTGCTGCATCTCGCTATTTATGTTAGTATCTATATTTTGTTACATGCTTGTATAAGTCTAGGTCAGTTGTATCATAGAGGTCTACACTTTCTTTATTTTTCTTTGCATGTCCCCAACGAGGTCAGGGTATAAGGAGTGAGGGCTTGAACTAGTTGAACCTTTATAAGACCAGCCTCACAAACCCCAACAACCTCCCATGTCGGAAGAAAATAAATATGATGGTGTAGGCGATACCTTCAAAATAATTCTCTAAGAATCCCTCAAGTGACAAAGGAACATGAGGATGGACAACTTTTCCCAGATCCTTCGATGGATGCCCATAGGTGACACATCTTCATCCGATAGCCACTCAGGAGGCACCATTCCCTTCAAGGTACAATTCAACTTTTATATTCCCCTATTTGAAGGCTAGATAGATGCATATTCTATAGATAGATGGTTAAATATGTTGGAAGGGTATTTTTCGATTTATGATTTATCCAATAGGGAAAAGATTACTTTTGCACTCCTCAAAGCCACCCCCCACTTGAAGGACTGGTGGAAAACCTATTGTGAGTAGAAGGAATAGAGGGAACCCTCACTATTTTTAACCACACCCACTTGGAACTCTTTCCGTGACACCATCAAGGAGAAGTATTACCCTGTCATGAGATATGAAGATAAGCACGTCAAGTGGACCATACTATGGTAGGGAATGGACCAAGACGTGCCAAAGTTCACAAATATTTTTCTACCCTTCACATGAATTTGGGTATTAAGGAGTCTGAGTGGAATTTGGTACTCAAGTGTCACGGTTATCTGCAAAAATACATCCAAGATGAGAAGGATTTCCTAGACATCTTCTCACTTGGTGCTACCTACCAATACATTGTTAAGATCAAGCATAAGTTTAAATAGAGTAAAAGAGACTTTGGATCTGTGAATCTAAAGTAAGGGAAAGGTTCCCCCAAACCGTAGAACAAAGGAAAATGCTAGGGTGGGGTGACTCAAGACAACTCGTCAAAGTGGAAAGAAAATAAAAACACCACGAAGACAAATAAGGACATAAGAAAGTGATGTGAGTTCCATAAGATCCCCACTCACAACACAAGTGAATGTCGGGCCAAGCAGTCACTCGTGGCTGAGTTGAAGGCTTTAGAATTAGATGCATGTTTTGACTTTAAGTCAGAACCTCACAAGGGGAATGACAAAGGGAAGAAAATTATTTATGTGGATCCCAACACCACTGTTGCCATCACAAAGATCCAAAATATTGATCCCAAAGATCTAAAGAAAGGGGAGTGTCTTGCCCACTCACAAATGTTGGGGAAGGGTTCACCATTGCAATTCATTGTCAACAACAAGAGCCAAAAGAACCTAATTTTAGCATAGGTTATCAAGCAGTTGGCCCTACTGACCATACCACACCAAAAACCATACACCATCGGGTGGCTTCACGAAGGACGAGATCTCCATGTCAACCAATAGTGTCGCATTCCTTATAACATCAAGACCTTCATAAACGAGGTGTTGTGTGACATTTATCCTCTTGAATTTTTTGATGTATTATTAGGCCAACCATACTTGTGGAAGTGTCATGTTGTATATGAGTCAAGGCCTGGCACTGTTAATATTTCTTTGGGTAATAAGTTATACAGGATATCAGAGGTAGCTCCATTTACCACCATCTCTCTGATCTCCTAGACTAGGAAATTTGTTTTCTTTTTTACTCACTCTCAAAATAATGGGAAGATCGTGGTTACATCCATGGACCCCGGGAAGGGTTCCTCCATGTAGCAAAAGCAGGGGGATAAGATCATTGAAAATACATGGACATCTTCTCCTCACCCACAGGGGCACCCTTGCATTGTTAGGTCAAGAATTCAATCAATCTGACTCCCGGAGCACCTCTACCAAATGGGAAAATATATTGATGCTCCATTATGGAAAAAGAAGAGATTGAGCAAAAAATCCAGAAATTGCTACAAAAAGGGAACATTTGACCAAGTTCCTCGCCTTGTGGGAGCTTAATTATACTTATACAGAAGAAGGATGGGACCTTGAGACTCTTCATTGATTATTAGGAGCAAAACAAAATCACTGTCAAGAATAGGTATCAAATCCCATGGATTGATGACCTTCTAAACCAACTCAAGGGGGCCAAGTACTCCAACAAGATCGATCTAAAGTTTGGCTATCACTAGGTTTCAATAAATCCCACAAATGTATGGAATACCACCTTCAAATCTAAGGAGAAAATTTTTGAATGGTTGGTTATGCCCATAGGGTTGAAAAATGACCCTACTACTTTTATGAGGCTAATGGATGACACCTTGTGGCCTTTCACCAATTCATTCATGTTTGTTTATCAGGATTACATCTTCATCTTCAACAAGAGTTGGGAAGAGAACTTGCAACACATTCAGCAGGTCCATCAAACTATGTGGCAACACAAACTATGTGTCAACTTGGAGAAATGCACCTTTGGCATGAGCCAGGTCCAATATCTAGGTTACATCATAGGTGAGTGAGGCATGCATGTGGATTCGACTAATATCCAAGTCATTCTGGATTGGCCAGCCCTGACCACTCTAAAAAAGCTTCACAACTTTTTGGGCCTTGCAAATTTTTATTGTAGATTCGTAGTAAGATTCTTCCATATCACTTGGCATTAGAGTCAGATTACCAAGGGTGGAGAAAAAGAAATTTTTTACTAGTCTAAGTCCCAACAAATTGTGTTCATTGAGTTGAAGTGATGCCCTTGCTTTGTATTGGTACTCACATTTCTAGACATGCAACAACCATTTGAAATTGAGACAGACGCTGTCGACTATGGTATTGGTATAGTCCTCACCCAACACGGGCATATAGTGGCCTATCATAGTGAGACATCTTCCAAAATGATTCAGAAGTACCCCACCTATGATAAAGAGATGCATTCCATCATGCAAGCTTGATTGCAAAGGAAGCATTACATTATGGGGAAGGAGATGGTCATCCACACTAATCACCAACCTCTTCAGTTTATATAGACACAAGGGAAGTTACAGAATGATCATCACCAGAAGTGGTCTACATATATGCAACAATTCCACTTAAACATTAAATACAAGAAAGGAAGTACCAATCATGTTGCATACTACCTTGGTCAGTCCCCAGTTGCAGTACTGACTATTGTTCTCAACTCTTGCGGCCACAAGACCTCTGGATAGCTGCAACTATACAGAAATGATCTAGATTTCACGTCCACATACCAAATGTTAGTATATGGTGAGCAAGTTCTTGATTTCCACCTCCAGGACACATTATTATGCTACCTGGGCCACCTTTTTGTTTCTTCAAGCGAGTGTGCCAAGATGATTTGGGAGGCATACTACAATCGTGTCACAAGACACTTTGACACGAAGAAAATTTTGGTTGTACTATAAAAGTAATTTTATTGGCCAAAACTCTGACATGATGTTAGGAAATATATCAAATCCTACACTGCCTGCACCATCGCCAAGCCAACCATCAAGAAGTAAGGCTTCCCTTTCATGCATATTTGTGCCTTTTCACCTTTTTTTCTTCTATTTTCCTTTATTTTCATAATTAATTTCCATTTATTTCCTCTTTTATTTTCTAATGCTTTTCCAATTTCCATTGTCATTAATAAACCACAAGTGATGCCCACTAAAGTGTTCCCCTAACATTCAACTTGGAATATGTGTCCCATGACGTTGGTCTTATTTTTCCTTTATTATCTTTTATTACATGGAACTTTAACCCAGGGTTGTTACATTTTATTTGATGTATTATGGCCTTAAACCTAATGTTGAAAATTGTAAAAGGTATTGTAGCCACTATTGAGTGAGAGGCTTTATTATTTTTCCTAAGCCCTTATTGAAAAATATTCTAAAATTGACATTGAGTGTCTTATGAACTCTTGGAAAGTAAGGTCTTGCATGGAATCTTGAAAAATTGTAATACATGCATTATCAACTACAAATTTGTATATTGATATAATTGTCAACATCTCCATTCTAGTATCGAAGTAAAAAGGTGAAGGGGAAGAAGAGTGTGGCTTATCAGAGACATTTGTTATGCAAATAAAAAAATGGAGAAGAAATTACAGTGACTCTTTACACTTTTGGAGGACCAAAAGTGCTTCGCTGGGAGGTTTGATCCAGGAGGATCTCATCTTTGGAAAATTTTGAAAGAGGTTGAAATTGTTAACACATGAAGAGTTCAAAAATAACATAGCGCACCAAAGAGAAGCTCATAAAAACTTTAGAAAAATGTGGAAATGAATAACTTGTAAATGATCAATACTTTATGTGGGTTTAAGTGCTCATGTATTTTTCATTTAATTTGTAAAAAGGAAATTAAATTTTATGTGGGAATCTACCTCACAATTTGTTTCCTAGTCTCAAGGAGAAGTTTCCAAGTCTAATGATCATATTTGAGTGTCTCATGGACATGGTTGGGATTCTCTCTAATTTTATCTATTGAGATCTTGTAGATCCTATTTTTGTGGATCTTGTAGTGTCCTTAAAAACCTTGTAGATCCTATTTTTATGGATCTGGTCTCTTTGGACTATGGAGTCATGAGAATTATTTAAATTCATTATGTGAGATATTTTGGAGACCTTTTTGAGTGAAATGAATTATCGTAAGTTTTTTCAAGAGTATGTTATAAACTCTTTGAATAATCATATCCCTTCTAGTGTTGGAGAATGACCAATTATGTGAGAGCCTTATGTCCATTTGTAGAGGAGAAAGTAGTCCCTTTTGGGAACATGAGCCACATGTTGTGAGAAGTTTTAAACCATTGTTGTAAAGAAGGAGAGATCCTCTATGAAGGAGAGATAATAAAGTGATTCATACATTACGAAAATCTAGAGACATAGCCAGGGAGTCTTTTGAACTCTGTTACCAAGATGGGTTTTCACATTGTTTTCATGTAATTTTTCTTGTTCACATTGTTTCCTTGAAGTAGAAATATGTTATCAAATTGCATAATTGAGACTATGATTTTGTTGACTATATGAAACATATTTGAATAAGGTTAAATTAAGAAATTATATAACAATTTAATTATGGGATCACTATCCCACCTACTTACTCAATTCCTATCCAATAATTTCTGGTATGCTCCACCTTAACTACAAATCATGAAAGGAAACAACCACCTTTTTAAAATATTGTTTGTTTGTCTTACTCTCTCCCCGCACGTGCAAAGGGAATTTGGATAAAGGTGAGTGTTGAATTCTACTTTAGATAGAGTTGTTATTAGTTAAGACTACTTATTTGAACCACTCTTTTTACACAAAATCATATGATCAAATGATTTCTGAGAGAGATTTTATGGGTCTCATACCTTATAGTTACATTTTTGTGTGCTTGAAGTTATTGTTTGTCAGGGTTGCAGGTATGTTCAAATGCTCAGTGTAGTGGAAATCCTATCCTATAGAGGCCTACTAGGGATCTTGTAGATACTTAGGATTCCTTCATTGGTTTTAGAGTGAGTTATTGAAGCTACTAACTTACTAGATGGTGAAGTCTTTTGAGAGGTTTTTCTATTGATATGAAAACTAGGATTGTAGGGTGTTTGCAACCTACAACATGACTGTGTAGTCTCTTGTAGCAGGCATAGATGACCCTTGTGCTCAATGAAAGAGACTTTTTGAAATGGCATGATGGTTTGATAATTCATGGGAATGGAGGAAATGGAAATGGAAATGCCTCTCTCTCTCTCTCTCTCTCTCTCTCTCTCTCTTGCTAGGGGGCTTACTAGCTACCTCATGGAGGTTTTCAGCTAGTGAATCAACTTCAAGTGTCTTGGAAGAGGTTTTCACCTAGAGCTTTATTCTTCTTTTTTCTTAAAACTTACTGATTTCCTCATAGAGGTTTTCAGTAGGTGAGTTCACCTAAAGTTCCTTAAAGGGTGTTTTCACTTGACATATTTTTTCCCCTTTTTTATTTTTTATTTTTCCTTTGTTTCTTATTGATAAGGGGTTGAATGGATTGGGATATCTGATAATCTCAACTGCATTCAATTTGTTGCTTATTGAGTCTATAAATTCATCCCTAGAGAGGGGATTCCTATAAATATTTAGCCTGTAAGCATTCACTAGAACTAGTATTTGTTTCTCATCTATAGTTCTAATCTTAACAACACCATTATCATAACATTTCTTCACCAAGTGAGGTCCTAGCCATATAGTAATGAGTTTCCCCTTGAATTCCTTGAGTCTATGGTCATATAAAAGATCTTAATCACCCTCTTGGAAGGCCCTGGTCTTGATGTATCTATCATGACAAATTTTCCTTTGTAGTTGGAATACCTCAATGTGTAACAAAGCTTGAATTCTATATTTGATCCAATGGATTTAACTATTGTATCCCATAAAACTATGATTTGGTCAAAACAATGTCTAAGTGGGCTTCCATATTCAACGTGTTGTACTCAAATTCATTTGATAACAAAGTGTTATTTCCATAGAATAGCTCAAAGGGGGTGAAACTAGTGGTGGTTTTCCAAGTAGTGTTGTGGGCCCAGGTGGCCTCGACATGCCTTTGTACCTAGTATTTCTTGCTACCACTAATCACTTAATTGCTAAAAGTGTTTTCCAATGCCCTATTAGAGACCTCTGCTTTTCCATTTTTTTTGGGCTAGTAGGGAGTGGATTTTTGATGGAAAATGTGGTGTTTCTTCTGTTAGTGTCAGTCTTTTCAGCCTTCCTCTGGTGATCAAATATGCTCTTACAAAGTGATTTTGAAGTGTCAAGGTCAAATTTTGTCATTTCAAAGAGTTTTCAAGCAAAATTTGGTCACTAGGCATTAGGTCTAAGGTTTGCTTTCACTCCTTCTAAAGTTGTCCAAATGGCGGTCTATGTCATCATTTAGCTGAGTCTATCATCATTCATAGGGTTTTCATTATCATGTCAGTGTCTAATGAGTCATTTTACGTCTTGTTCATGCTTCAGTTGCGCCTAGGCAAGGTCATTTCCCTCTCCTAGGGTTTTGAAGCCATTTTCTCTCGGATGGTCAAATCATCGCAAAACTTGTTTCCTGATGTTCATACACCTTCCCCTATCCTTCATGTACCTTATCAAACACTTCCCATCCCTTAGATCCGCCAAATTCCTCATTTTTGCACAAACCCTAGTTTCTAGCTACAACCTGGGAATTTTCTAGGTTTGGCCTGTGATTTTCCCTTTTGGACCCCTTCCCCTCACTCAATCTCTGCAATTCCACTTTCCCCTACTTCCTAACATCCCTCCCCACTCCCAAAAATTAGAAGCCCCCTATCCCCTTCATTTCGCTCCATTTCGACAAAATTCCTTGTTTCACACATCGGGGTAAGTTTCACTCAAATGATGTTTCAGAGCAGTCAAAGATGAATTTTGGAAAACTGAGAGAGGTTTTTGTCCACAACATGCCAAAGAAGAAAAACCTCCCTCATTTTTTGCACAGGTGTCATAGTTTTAAAGAAATGTCAAAAATACCGGCGAGAACGAAGGTGCTCCAAGGACGGTTGGCCAAAACACAAAAACGAAGGAAAACACCCGATCCACTCCAAATTTTGGCCAAAGCCTCTTTGACTGAGCATGGTACTTGATTGAGGACTCCCAGCCCAAATTTCAAGAAATTTGGAGAAAATTTTGTCATTTGTCAATTTTTTGGGAATTGTACAGGTTTTGGCCATTTGAGTGGTCTCACCCCGCGCGCGACCAGTCATGGGGACAGCTCAGAACGGGGAAAACTCTACATTTTTGGAATTTTCATGCAAAAATACACTTGAATATGGATGGGTTTCAGATTTTATGGATATTTGGGCTTCCAAAAGCTCAAAATGCATGCAAATTTTGACTTTCTGCCCCTTTTTTGAGTTGCAGAAAGCTGCCTTGGGAGAAATGACGTTTGAGGGGCAAATCAACTCCAAATTCAGAAATTTCAGTGGGGTTGGAAAGTAGACTCACAGACCTTTCCAATGAGATATCTTGCACATTATTTGGACACCGAGAAGGCCCTCAAACAGAGCTGCCAATGCGCGCGACTAGTCAAAGTGAGGGGCGCGACCACTCAGGGAAATTTCACTGTTTTGACTAGTTCGGCCAGCAAAACACTGTTTTTACTTTGGTTGACTTTTGAGACATGTAAACGATGGATTTTTGTGTAATTTTCATGGCACTTAGATACTTTTACTCTCCTTGAACACTTCTAGAAGTTTC
>APFE030604078.1:14454-26638 GCA_000404065.3 Pinus taeda
CTCCTTGATCATCCATCTCAACTAAAAGCATCAGAACAAACTCCTACCTTGCCCCAAAGACCCACCTGCAAAAACTGAGCTCAATCCCCGCACCCTAAATTGCAGATCCTCAACTTGCCACCAAAAAACCCCAAAAAACCCCCAAATCAACTTTCAAATAAGTTTACTAGCCTAATATCTGTGTTACCTTGATTGGTCATCTCTTCCCATTGAAAATTTAACGAGATTGACCGGAGAGAGCCTTCTCATACCCCGTAGGGCTAGCTACGAGGTGAAATGGTTTGATGTTGCCTTGAAGGTTTGCCTTTCTCAGCCTGAGGTGAAATCTCAAGCGCTAACATATGGGAAAAGGCTGCCTAAGGCCATACAAGATCATCAAAATCTACACGAGTTCTAAATGATGCTATAAAAAATTCTTGCTAATATATGAGGTCCGAAGGGGTACATGATGGCTGAGATATATTAAGTATAGAGAGATGAGTCTCCCGAAAGCTCGGGAGGAGATCACTAGATCGCAGCTCATCGAATACCTATGGAAAGGAGTCAAAGATAAAACTCATGTGTGTGGCGGGCATACCCATGCTTAGAAGTAATAAAGCATGTATGTTGATAAAGTATAAAACAGATCCAGAATGTATACATAAGTGAAAAGAAGGAGCTATAAAATACATAATGGATCATCATATCATAACCACAAAAGAACACAACAGAGCTATGTCTCAATATCACAGATAGAAGAACATATGATTAATGATGCAAGAATATTGTCTGATCAATGATGTTGCATAACTGATCCTCATGAAAGTACCAAGTCATAAAGGTGGAATAGTGGTACTGCATAAACTTAGGTGCCAACATATAGGATGCTGCTATGAAGAAATGCAACATATAATGTGGAAGGTGTCACTAGCAAAAAATTGAAGGAGTTGTCAAGTGAGCCATGATGATGACACAACCCGAGGTCTTCATCAACCACAGATGGTGCATTTCTACACTATGGTAATAAATTATTTGAAGTTGACCATGTGACAAAATCGTTTGATTACCAGTCATTGATGTATACCGTTAACAAATACGAGACAACTCACCAATAATGATAATGAGTGTCAAGGTACTCGAGTACAATCTACCAAGTACGAAATAAATGTGTTGAAGTATGACACTTGAAAAAATCTATCAATCAGGAGACATTGATGTATTCTCATTGTTGATAGCAAAGGAGTCTACCATTAATGAATGCAAACCCTAAGGTACTGAAAAAATGAATGTAGACCTTATTCATAGAGAAATGAGTCAGAGTCGATGGGAAAAGGTCCATTGGAAGGAAGGCATTAAGGCATCCCACATCAACCAGCGCGAGTGTAACCCATAGTCAAATAATTTGGAAGAAATCGGATGAAGAGAGATGAAGTACCACTCTTAAGTACATTTCCGATGCACACAAGATGTGGCTAGCATACGAAATAAATACTCTAAATCAACCAATAGTGAAATCTGACACAGAGGTGAGGAATCCACCAATAGGGTCAAATGGAAACCAAGGTATTGCACCAATCCAAATGTGTGATAATGTAAGCTGACGTCGAACAAAAGGGAAACCACTCAGTCAGACACCCATGATATTGATTGATGTTGAGCACAAGGTCACCTATAAATGATGTAAATAGGGCTAGGGTGTGACTCTAGGTTTACTCTTAGAGAAATTTGTTGAAGTCGATAAGAGAAAACCTGCTAGCAAGAAGTTAGAGGGGACCTCCTTAACTAACACGAGTAAACGACCAAGTAGCTGATGTGATACTGATGATAACTTGACAGACTGACTATGGCCAACAGAAATGACTCAAGAGACACTATAGAATTTCTAAAAACATGTTTACTTCCCTTGAACAAAAACACGAGTCAGTGTGAATTTATGGTATCATAAAATAAATTTGTATGAGTTTGCAATGCAGAAGGCATTAAAAAACTCTCCATATTATTGGAAGGGATAACTAACCGAACGAGGAATGACTCATAGACAAGGTTATGGCTTCCCTAAATCCATACTAAGTCCCATCCCAATGGAGGAAAGACTCATTTTAAGTGCTTTGTTGAAGGGAAACACAACTGACTCTAGCTACCATCAAATGATGAAGAAACTTTCCTGTTCCCACTATTTTTGGAATATTTTATTTATTTTTTTGTGTTTTTCATATTTAAAGTTTGAAAAGGAATAAAATGATTCCTATAATATAGTGGAAAGAATGAATTTCAAGGGAAAGTGCACTAGTTCCTAGGACTGGAACAATCCTATGCTCAATGCAAGGTGGTGGATGTTGGTCATCAACACTCGGGGGAATGTTATTTCCACGGAAAAATAGGTGTCAAGTTGCAAAGGCTAATGAATTCGTGTTTTAAACTTGCAAAAAGTCATGGTTAAAAGTGGCTTATATACGAGTCCAAGTGAAGTTGGCTTAAGGCTAAAAGAGGTAAAGTACTTAAAATGCAATGCAATAGTACAACATAACACATGGGAGACTCTAAGGTATAAAGATACAAAATAGTGAAGAATAAGAAGAATGAGGCTTCAATGCAAAGTCATGGCAAGACTAAAGAGGACTCCCAAGCCTAAGAACAAAATTTCAGCATGGTGCCAAGTGACAACAAGGTACTATCTACGGCACCCATGATAAGGTAGGCTCTACCACACACGTTATGACACTTCTAAGAAACAATAAGGTTCCGTGTCATATCTTGGTGGGGTCGATCCTGTTGGCTTGATGAGGCCGGACCCAGGTTCAGGGTTATTTAGCCAAACAAATCCTTGTACTACTGGCCCTTTCAGCAATAGCCCACGGAGCGCGGACTCAGGTCTCACCCGAAGCAGTATGGGGGGTTGCTAGAACCAAGTTTTCGCACCCTTGAGATGTCTGAGGGGTCGATTTAGTCCAACTATGAATACCTTTGTGCATGTCACTTTGTGCACTTTCTTGAACCGCGAGGCCTTCACGCCCTATTATACTCAACTTCACGCAACCCTAACGAGGGGCTGAGGAGGTTTTGTGTTGCTAAAGCAACGATCTGTGCTATTTCCCCAAGTTACACCACATATCTTACTTATCTTATTATAATAGTTAGTTATCTTTGCATAAATAGATACTTTATCTTATATTCACATATTAAATGAATTCATATAAGTTCGCGCAACAAATAAATAGTAAACTTGCAATTCATACCCAATATACTTCAACGCATAAAATAGGAAAAGGTACATAGAAATAATGTAAAAATTCTCTTTATTAATGCTTCAATCGGTTATAGACTCAACCTGCCATGTGCACTTAGCTGCAGGGGTCCGCTCACTCAGCATCAGACTACTGGGCCTCTGCCCACTTAGTTGTAGAGCCTCCTCCTACTCTACGACCCAAAAATATGACTTTACACTTTTGACTCAATGCTTCATCATTAGATCTTCCATCTTCAATTCCTTTTTTCTCTTTACACTTAGAGCCTCACTCTATTTATACAATCCCATGGTTCATGGACCATGGGTAGAACTCTCAAGTCAACACTACATTACAAAAGTAAGGGCAGACAACCCTATGACTTAATTACAACTTCATGCTTTGCGCCCACAAATCGCAGAGTCTTTACATCAGACTTAGTCAAAAATTGGGCTTTAATCCTGAAAACTTGCCTTGGGGGGATCCTGCACCCAACTGGCCCCCAACACAAACATCGTGACTCACCCTCAAGTCACTCAGTTGGAGCGGAGATCTTCGTGCAGAGACCTTCGAGTTCTACTTGGATTGCTACAAGGTCGACAGCACATTGAGCGGCTGCCTGCTATATCTCCTGGACATGCTATTCAGAGACGCGGTATCTGAACCACTTCCCTGTATCTGCTCCTGCATTCCCTACATTTGTTTATAGTCCCACGCCTCTTTTCAGCTACCTAGAGCGCTAAGACTGTGCTTCTGTCAGCTAGTTAGGTGGCCGGGCCACCTGAATATGGCTTCAACCGACCGTCAGGCTCTTTTCCTGGGAAAAGTCCGTTTTTTAACTTGGCCTTCTACATCGCACACTTCACCATCTACATCGCGCGATCATCGGTGATCCCTATAGTAATATATGGTCCAATCCAAGGCATCAAGTTGATCAAATCTCGACGGTAGTCCCCAAATTTGTCAACGTAGTCATGCACATCCTATTTTATCACCACATTTATTGTATTGAGAAAATTCTTCTTTATTCCTTCTTCAAGCTTCTTGACTTTTGGTTCCACCAGAGTGTTTTTCTCCCTTAACCGCACTCTTTCTTTCATGAGTTCTTGGAGCCTAAGATCACCCTGTTGGATCTCTTCATCAGGTCCCAAACGTTCTTCTTCGTTCAGCTACACTATCCCTTCTTCCCAGGCTCCGTGAACTGTCATATCCATGGGCGCTGCTATGTGTGGACTAGGCATAATATACTCCATTTGGATTACAATGTTTGCTCCATAGGCCAGCCTAGAAGGCGTCTGTCCTATTAGTTTCTTGCACGTTGTCCTATAATCCCACAAAACTATTGGTATGTGCATGTCCCAATCACGCCACTGTGCATTATATACCTTGTTCAGTGCTTCACATAGTTCGTTAAATGATTTTGTGTGGGTAACCTTTTGCACACTCATTCTTTCCATACTCTGTCGTTCGAACTGGAGGGACCGTTTGTGCAATTCCCTCCCCAACACATACTTATTGATCGTGTTCACCAACGCGAAGTCCATGTGCATCCGCGCAGGTTGTTTACCATATGCCTATACCCACCTGGAGAGATGCGCGCGTGGACCATCTCGTACATTGTATTTATCTATTATTCGCATCTTAGGCTTCCCAAAATGCATGCGCATCATTCTCCTACATTCGCGCCAATCCTCAAAGCTTCCTTGGTGTGTACCCCACCACCTTGCGGGCGTAGCGCACAGTACCCACCTCAAAGCCAGGAAACATTGCTTTTCTGGCACCTCCCTTTCAAATCTATCCAAGAAAGCATCTACCTCACCTAATCCATCATAAGTAGGCAAATCTCTCACTTCTATCGATATGCAGCACAACGATCTTGTCATCATGTTACAGTTCAGCATGGTTACCTCGTGTAACCGATTCTATCATCGCTCTACTCTTCATCTGAATCCAGCGTACATGATCTTTCACACTCCCATGAGATTCGTCCATCCGCGGTGGGATTTATCCAGTCTTGCTCTTGCGTGGTTATCTTGTAGATGCAGTCCAAATCATCTTCGCTTTCATAGTCGTGCATCGGCTCTATGTAGTGCGATCCTTCCGCAGGGTCCAAAGGTATGACTACGCGCAAAGAATTTTTCTCAAAAATCATCTTGTGCTTCTTCATATTAATCACCCCATTCATGTCAGTGGCCCAATCGATTCCTAAGAGCACGGGGTAGGGATTGCCGTCATCAAAAATATCTATCACTTAAAAGTTTACTGGCGCGTTCGCTCCTTCAATATCCACGATGATCCCTTGCAATCTCCCCATAGGTATTATATTTTGCTGGTTTGCCATTTGTAGCTAGATAGGAGACCATTACAGTGTAGGCCTTCCCATGCGCTCCCATGTTTGCTTCGGTAGAATGTTCACGTCCGATCCTAAATCCAGAATTACCTAGTCCATCTCATATTCTCCAATCTGTGTGGTCAACGTCATTTCTCTTCCCGTCCTTATCACATGCTTTCCAATCTTCTGGACTATGTGTGGATCTCCTGGCGCGGTTCCAACACATTTGTTAATTAGTTCATGCAATCCATTTACAGCCTTACTGTCACGTAGTAGCTTCATGCATGTTTCTAGGAACGTCGTAAGAATAGATGGGTCCATTTTCAGATCTGATCTATCTTTGCTTCCTGAAATGGAGGCATTAGCGAAGCTATTCTTAGCTTCCATGAAGGTTTCCTTAGCATACTCCAAATCAAACTCTGTTTCTTTCGTCAGAGCCTTGTGAACCCAAGTACTATCTTTGAGTTGTTTTCCTTTATCATCTCCCATCATAATACCACTTCGAAGCACAATGTTCACATTTGGATCTTCCTCGCGTGACTCAGAAGTCATCATCTACAGGTTCTGAGCTGGGGGAGGTTGTAGTGCTCCCTTGTCACGCAACCTAGCTATTAGCGTAGGACAATCCTCCATCTCGTGATTAAAAAAGGTACAATACAGACATGATGGACACACTGGATTCATACAATCATGGGCATAATGTCCTAGCCCTCTGCAATTGTAGCATATCAGCTGTCCACGACCTCTTCTAGGTCCTCCTCCACCTCGGCCTCATCTGCACCCTTGAAATCCAGTTCGCGCCACTACTACATTCTGGTCAAGGGGCCACGTTTTGGTCTAAACCCTATAGGTGGGAGTTCTATTCATCATCAGCTCATAGCTTCTACAAGTGCACTTATTCTATCCAACCGATCTACAAAAATTACAGAGCAACTGTTGCAAATTTTGTGTGTACTTCTATAACAAATGGCAGTTTTCCATAGCATGCTTTCCTCCTATTTGACAAATTGCGCAACACAAAGCAGGTGTCGTGCTAGGTCCTGCTTGTGTCTCTGGTCTTAACGGCATAGGTCCTCCTTCCACGAGGTAATTTGTGAACACCAGCTAGTGGTCCTTGTCATGTCCTTGACCCTTACATTTAATGCACCATACCTCTTCATGCAATTTTGGTCGGGCTATCCTGTCTTGTTTCAGACTTTGCATCTCAAGGCATAAGTTTTTCAACCACGCGTGGATCTATTGAACTCCCAAGTTAGGATCCTATATCGAGGTCTCATGCAGCCTCAACACGATCTCCAAGGCCTCTGCCTGAGTCGTTAACCTCTGTTGTGACAACACATTCCTCAAATGCGGCGTTAGCGAGGTGACAAACCATTCGCGATGCAGTTCATCCATCAAAGTCATGTTAGCTTCGCGAATTGTGCACTTTAGTCTCTAATCCAATTCCCAAAGAGTATTGCCTAGTAGCATTGTGATCTCTTTGAATCCAATTATCGATTGCGCCTCTGACTTCAGCCTGCTAAATTCTGTGTTCAGCGCAATTTGGATATCTACGATTTCCGCATTCAGATTGTCATTAGAATTCTTAATATAATAGGTCAGCGCGTGATCCTGCAGAGCACTGACCAGCGTCACTTTCTTTATATTATTATTTGTAACCCCTTGTGCTTCCCATACGGCTCTTATCACGAAACAAAAATTGGTCCGGATCTTCATTTCCTACTCCCTTGAACACATGAAACTTTATCGCGCTTTCCATATTGACTCATGCTGGTGGTAGAGGTGGTACGGGTGAAGATGGAGGTGAAGGTGGTGAAGTTGGTGGTGGTGTGGGTGGGGGTGGTATGCGTGGAATCCTCTACCTTATCAGATTGATCACACTTCATGGCAAGACCTTTTTGAGCTCTTCCCTGTCCCCTCGCGGAGGTGAAATCAAAGGGCTATTCTCTGGTCCCTTACTTCCTTCATTTCTGTAGGTTTTTCCACTTCGCATGGCTCTAGACATCATGGTAATTGTATAACCCTCTTTTCACACAATAACATTTTAATCCAAGTATTTAGAGACTTTACGTACTTACCTCGTGGTCCTTTGAGAAAACGTCGCTCAGCCTTGTAATAGCTAACTAAAGTATCTACCGCGAACTCAGTAATGAATCATCCAATAATTCGACCGAGCCAGTGATCAACAGCGCGCGTGATCTTATCCTCCAATGCTTCCAATCTGTGCACCAACTCTGGGGTCCACACAACAGGATTGTCAAGATTCCACCTTCCTTAGCTATCTTCTAGCTTTGTGATCCACTCGTACAGCTCAATAGGGAAATATGCGAAGAAAATTTCATGGATCTATGTGTACATGTAGCAGTCTAACCACTCTTCCTTTGATAGTTGCAGATTCCTGTTTTCCTGCGCCGCGAACTCATGAATCCTCCTGTCCAACCAACCTTCAATTTCCTTCTTAGTTGGATTCCAGTGATACAACATCAGACATCTCTATGCAAATTCTGGTCCCGACAACGGAACCATTTGTTGGATTGATGGGGCCTGACCCAGGTTTGGAGTTATTTAGCCAGACAAATCCTTGTACTACTGGCCCTTTTGGCAATAGCCGGTGGAGCGCGGACTGAGATCTCACCCAAAGCAGTATGGGGGGATGCTGGAACCAAGTTTCCACACCCTTGAGATGTCTGAGAGGTTGATTTAGTCCAACTATGAATACCTTTGCATAGGTCACTTTGCGCACTTTCTTGATCCGCGAGGCCTTCACGCCTTGTTATACTCGACTAGGTCCACACACTCAGCTGTGGACTACTAGGTCCGCACCAATTGTAGGGGTCTGCGCACTCAGCTGCGGACTACTAGGTCTCTGCACACTCAGCTGCAGAGCCTCCTCCTACTCTATGACCCAAAAACATGACTTTACACTTTTGACTCAATGCTTCATCATTATATCTTCCATATTCAATTCCTTTTTTCTCTTTACACTTAGAGCCTCGCTCTATTTATACAATCCCATGGTTCGCGGACCATGGGTAGAACTTTGAAGCTAACACTACATTACAAAAGTAAGGGCGGACAACCCTATGACTTAATTACAACTTCACGCTCCACGCCCACAAATTGCGGATTCTTTACATTTGACTTAGTCAAAACTTGGGTTTTAAGCCCCAAAACTTGCCTTGGGGGGATCTCATGCCCAACAGATCCTAACACAAAAATGGAAAAGGAAAATGATAAATGCATAATGCAAGTGGAGAACCTAACCTATATGCTAGTTACGAGAACCAATACCTGTGAGAGCGAATCAATCGTGAAAATACCTAAAGGAGAAGTCTTCAAAGTTCTTATATATACAGTATGATACAAGGAACCACACAATCTTGCGGCTTACGTGTAATAGTTCTTCAAGGTAAGCCCCTTGCAAGACTCATGCCAAGGACTCCTTTGGTAAGTAAAACTCATGGCTTCAAAAATTTCCTCCTGCGAAGGCAACTCAAAATTTGACCAACTGACAAGTGGTTTAAGAGAACAAAGCCATCGATACCATACAAATTGATTAGGTTCTAAATATAATGATGCAATATGTACCTTTTGTGTGTGTTGCACATTATGGAGATCAAAATATTTCTCCATTTGTAGTATCCATGTTACCAGATCCATCCCATCAAACCTCCTCATATCGATCTTTGGAATATGGTTGGTCTTCAATTCAAAGTTATAGTCGTTGAAAGCATGATTAATATTATGTAACACCCTTCTCCCACATCTACCCAAGCAACTGGCCAACTAGGGTAAACATGTGACGAGAGGTCACTATGATATGATTCAACTTCACAAGTCACATTAAGGAAGTGGAACCAACAAAAACACACCAGGCAGACATTAGTCATCAGTTACATGACCCTCAGGAACCAATCCAATACTTTAGAAAACTTGCCTTGGGGTCCCACTAATATTTTCGACAATTTAAGGCTTAGTCACTCCCATGCTATAGGCATGAGTGAGACTAACAACTCAAATTCACTCTCAAAGCGTTTCTTGCCAGTGACTAGAGACCAAAACTATCAGTGCTATGCTAACGACTCCGGGATTTGAGCCACCTTTTCAGGCCCAGAGCCTAGGTCACTACCTAGTGTTGAACCATCTCTTCAGATCAGTAAAATAACATGGAAATTACATTACTAAAACAAATAATTGTTCAAGAGCTTGACTGGACCCCTACTAGCCATGACAGGAATTTTGTCAAACATATTTCGAATGTGTAATCTACAAGTGTAATCAACAGTTCTAAGCATAGGGGTCTCATACTTAGTTGAGAATAGCTAAGAACCATTAATGCATCAACACATCAACTACCATTCTGTCCATTAGGTCATAGATACATTGATCATTCAATTACAAGTAAAAACATGAGAGGAGCCATACATGGCTGCTGTCATAAAACACATACTTAACCATCATAATAGGGATAGAAATACTCATGAAAGTACAACCATATAAGCCACATACAATCCATCAAAATGATCATAGAAATACAAGGAGAAATAACCTTTCATTAATGCTGCAACATCCAAACCCAGGATGGGACTTCCACGTTCCACATGACCCTAGAATGGTTGAGCCAAATCTCTCTTCAACCATTTACCCCCGTGCCATATTCCAAGCATGAATGTGGGAACTAATAGAACACATCAATCAAAACTCATAAAGGGATTCTATAGGCCATCCACCTCAACCCATAAAACAGTGATTCCACCTCACGGTCGGACATCACAAAACCATCATCAGATTGGTCTATATACCAACCATCTAGGGCTCCAGATCATTTGTCCAACCTGGCTACGAGACTCGTATCTCAACCACAACTTATACCAGGCTCCAGAGCATTTTTCCAACCAAGGCTACGGGACTAGTAACTCAACCCACCAAGGGCTCCAAAGAATTTTTCCAACCCAGGCTACAAGACTAGTAACTCAACCCTAGTTCTTCTAGGGCTCCAAACCATTTTTCCAAACAAGGAAATGGGACTAATAACTCAACCCAAGCTAAAGAAATATGAGAACCAACAAAAAAAACAATAAGGAAATAAAACCAAAATCACCATGGCTATCCAGGAAATGGTAAGGCTAGGCAATCCATGTTCAATCCTGA
The DNA here is from genome assembly GCA_000404065.3 of Pinus taeda. Classification (NCBI taxonomy): domain Eukaryota; kingdom Viridiplantae; phylum Streptophyta; class Pinopsida; order Pinales; family Pinaceae; genus Pinus; species Pinus taeda. Next base: position 25,141 of record APFE030604078.1, read on the forward strand.
CCAACCTCCATGCCAATGATAGATCACAACCAACAACCCACATGCATATGCCATGCATGCAAAAACTAGTGAAGGAAACATACATGCAACTCGGAACCTACAAAAAACATTGATGTAGTTGCTGATACCGATGCCTTCTTGTGATTTCCTTCTCTCCCTTTGCTTTCTTGCTCCAAAAATCTAAGTATGCCACACCCTCCAAGAGTTCTCCAAGAGAAATCTAAGTCTCTAAGAGTATGAGAGAGAGATAATAGAAGAGAGCTCCAACACTGAATTGGAAAAAGGTTACCAACTGATCCTCATAAGCCTTTTTATGAATAAGGCCTCTATTTTCTTCATTTTCCATTATTTTCCTTCAATTTCCTCCTCACATGCAACCTGTGACTTTTCACTTCCCTTTTCTCCTAGTTTCCATTATTTTCATAAATAAATGTGCCAAAAAATTCCATTTTTCCTTTCCAAAGCCTTGGCCATTGCCTTTGCCAATTTCCTTGGCCATAAACAATCATAAGTGATCCCCATCAATATGATTATTCCCAACATTCAGCTTGGAATAGGTGTCCAGTCAACTGTGGTTATTATTTTTCCATTATTTAATTTTATTGCGTGGAATTTTCAACAAGGCTATTACAAAACCCTCCCCCTTGGGGGAACACCGTCCTCAATGTTCAACAACACCTATAACCACAAAATTGTTGTAAGAAAAATATACTGCCGATGGAGTTTTATAACTTAGCTCGATGCAATATTTACAATGACCAACCTGCTGAGAAACAACCAACATAACAACATAATAATATGACATCCTAACAACATACTGCATAGTGGAGCTTTATAACACAACTCATTATAGTATTTACAATGATCATCTCGCTGAGTGTCAATCCACATGACATCATAACATCATGATAACATAACCACATGATATCATAGTAACATGACAACATAATCATAATAACATGACACCCATACCACATAGTGGAACTTTATAACATAGATCATGGCAGTATTTACACCCATATACATGTGTACATATAGCAACATCACCAACCATATATACCAAAACATATACCAAAGCATATATCAAAACATATATTGAACACCATATCTAAGCATATGTCAAAACATCATATAGCATATACCAGACCACCATAAAGCGCATATCAAACCACCATAAAACATATACCGACCTCCATAAAGAATATACGAAACCACCATAAAGCATATATTGACCACCATAAAGCATATACCAAACCGCCATATCGAAGTTGCTTTGCCTCAATCGGCAAATAAGGAAGGATACACAGCCCACATCTAATCCGCCATCTCCCATGTAGCTTCATTGGGCCCAAAGTGCTTCCATTGCACCTTAGCTTGCTCAATTGACCAGTTTTGGAGCATGAGCACCTTTTTCTGCAATATATAATGAGGCTCTAGCTGGAATTATCTATCTGGTTCCACTTGCAATACAAACCAGTTAATCACATGATCATCATCC
>APFE030604078.1:36559-58248 GCA_000404065.3 Pinus taeda
CTCTTTGTATCCTCATAATGTGCTATCATTTCCTCCGTGAAAATTGACCATGTAACAAGTGGTTTATGAGAACAAAGCCCTTTATACCATAAAAATTGATCTGGTTCTAAATATGAAGATGCAATATGTACCTTTTGTAACTGTTGCAACTCATGTAGATCAAAATATTTCTCCATCTGTAGTATCCAATTTACATGAGCCTTGCCATCAAACTTCCTCATATTGCCACTTCTTGATTTTAGGAGCTCCATCTTAAAATGACTGTAACTCTATAATTTCAGATCTCCAAGTTTGAAAATTGCGTCTTGCAATAGACCTATGAGTCCTCTTTCTAACCCCGCAAGTCTAATCAAGATTAGATTCTGCAAGGAAGAGTTAGGTCAAATCTCCCACGATGACCTGATTATAGGCCTTTTCAGAAGAGTAAAATTGTACGAAGTGCCACATGTCACTGTTCGACCTTCGGATCTGAAAAAGATACACAAAAAACTAAAGTCCGTCCTCTTTTTGTAAATTCTACGAAATTTCAATCAGATGCTCAGAGAGACAGTTATGACGATTTTCCCCAAGTCACCTATTTAGAATGTAATTCGGGAGTCTACAAAAACCTTGACTTCCTCAAATTATATCTACGAAAATATAGTGAGACAAGATCTGAAATTTGGACCCAAGCTTCACCAGGATTTTGGCTCAAATGGGTTTTAATTTCAGAGTTTGAAACTGCATAGAAACAATATTATAATGAAAATTCCATGATGACATGTTTGAGATGAAATTTTGGAGCTTGCACAAACCCTAATTTTCTCATATCATATCTCCGCAAGTATAGTGATGCAAGAACTAAAAATCGGACCCAAGGTTTAGATCGATTTCTTCTCAAATGGGCTTTTGTTTTAGCATCTGAAACATTGTAGCGAAAAAGTTACAACGAAAATTCCACAATCCCCTGTTTGGAGTAGAAGAACCCTAGAATCCAAAGCTCTGATACCAAATGTTATGAAACCAGCTCACAAAAATATAGAAACGTTAGATCAATGCCTTAGAAATCAACCTCTTTGAGGGGGCAATCTCCTTTACATTACACAAATGAACAATTTTTAGATTATACAAATGACAAGCCCTTCTTTCTATATATAGGAGTCTAAGGGGTCATAATATAATTAAAGCCAACATAACAATAATAATGTAAGGGCACAATAATAACAATAGTGGGCTTCTATCGAGCGCAATAAGGACAATATGGGGACCACATGGGCACAACAATATAATAAGGGGGTTGTACTAATAATAATAAGGGGTTACACTAGCAGTATAGGGACCTAACAAAATGCCTATAATCAATGCATAATCTGAGATTACCATATTTCTTCTTCACAAACAATACTGATGTGCCCCATGGTGATACACTTGGCCTAATCTATCCCTTGTCGAAAATTTCCTTCAACTGTAGCTTTAACTCAACTAACTCAGGTGTGCTCATCCTGTAAGGTGATTTTGATGTTGGCGCTGCCCCTGGCACTAACTCAATAGAAAATTCTACCTCCCTGTGAGGTGGAAACTCTGCAATGTCCCCAAGAAATACGTCCTTGAAATGCTGTAAAATTGGGTACTTGCTCAACACATAAGCATCCTCAACTTCCTTGCCTTTATCACTAGAAATGTGCACTGCAAGTAACTTACACCCTTTCTTGTGAATAGGCTTTGCTTACATAACTGTCACCATCCTAACTGATGTAGATTTATTCTTTCCCTGTAAGACTCTAAGTTCGCCGTTTTCATCAATACTCTCAATGGATTTGTTATAATAGTCTGCCTTGGTTCTATGAAGATACAACTAGTCCATGCCAAACAACATACTATATGAACCCAACGGTAATACATTCAAATGTGTTGCGGTAGGCATACCATTCAAATCAAATGCACACGCTCTTACCCAATGATGAACTCGTTTCTTCATACCTATAGCCAACTACACTAACCAAGACTCTGCATGCAATTCCTTACTCAAACCACACTTATCCACCAAGTCAGGACTACCATAGCTATAATTAGATCTAGGGTCAATCAAAATATAAATAACTTGATCACAAAGCTGACCATCCATTTCAATGATAGATGCCTAATGCTTTGCCTATTTGTTATCCAAACCTACATAGATACGTGGAATAATATGACCAACATCTCCAACAGTCTTTGCGTCCTCCACACTGTATATCTTAGGCCTATCATTCTTGTACTTTGACAATCCCTCCTGCGATGATCTCCTCCACAAGTCCAACATTGCATGGGCTCCTTATTCTACTCCTTGGATTTGTGTCCTTGTCCTCTATCTGAAGCATTGAATCTCTTAAGTGCTGTAACATGCTCCCTTTTACCAAAATCCTATGGTCTTACTTGCTTCTTGTCCCATTTTCCTTTTTTCTTTGCATTACCTCTCCAATCTAGCTTCATCTCAGTTCGATGCTTTGATTGTTCATATCAATGCTTTAGTTTTTGGATGGCCTCCTCCAATGATCTTTTCTCATCGAACTAAATCTTGTCTTTGAATACAACCAGTAACCCACAAATGAATCTCTGAATCTTAGCCTTCTCCTCCTTGAGGTAAATCACATACCTTAGCAACTCCAAGAATTTGCTAGTGTACTCATTATTTGTCATGGATCCCATCTTTAGCTCATAGAATTAGTTTGCCCTATCATCAAAGTATCTTTCCGACAAATACTTCTTCTTGAATAGCCTCTCAAAATCACTCCAAGTCAAATATTCCTCATTTATACCTCTCACTTTCTTCACGTCTTCCCACCAAATGTTTGCTTTTCCTTTCAGGCTAAATGTAGCCACTCTAGTTTCATGTTCTTTGAATAGTCATGCAATTTTAAGAACTTCTTCATGCCTAGAAACCATGCCTCTAAATCTTGTGATTTATTTACCTCTCTATCAAAAGTAGGTGGCTTTGATTTCTTAAACTCATCTCAGAAATATACCTTATCACTCCTCCTGTAAGGATGATACTGATGACAATCATAGTGCTTATCTAAATGAGAACTAGAATCATACCTGTGTCTATCCCTTCTCCTATCTAGGGTGTCCAACAATCTGCCATCTCTGATTATGTCATCTCTATCTAATATGTGACCACCCTGCAATCTACTACCATATGCCCCATTAGTTCTATCCTCTTGCTCATGCCTGATCTAAAGTGGTCACTGTCACTGTAAATTTGACAAGCTCTAAAGTATGACTCCATTTACCTCTACTAAATTTTCCTGTGCCTATATGATTCTATCATTATCTTCCTTACAACTCCTTATCTCTTCCTTTAATCTTCTCAGTGTCACTGCCAAGTCAGAAGAGTTTCCAACAACATACTACTCTTCGGATTCATGGGGGGGTCTTTGTAGTCAACCATCTTGCAGGCCATTTGAATTTCTTCCTACAAGGTATATCATGTAAGCTAAACCAAATCACAATAAACTAATGTACCTTAGTAGCTTTAGGAGAATACCTTGTCTACAAGATTAACAAATAAGCGTGATACATGTATAACATAATCATGACAGCATATAGAAACATAAAACATAAGCATACGACCATGCAACCATCATTCTAGCTAGGGTCCAGTCATTAATGCATGACCTCAACAACAACACACACCATTACCTCATGCATCACAACCATCATTGTTACGTCACTATACAATTGACCACATGTAAACATGAACATGCTTGAGTGATGCATAAACATACACACATATGCATAAACACATTTGACCAAACATGAATGAACAATACTTGAAATCAAACTTGTAAGAATGATGAATGGAACCAAGCATATAAGAATGTAACCAAACATACTACAATGATACATGTAAGGGAGATAAATTGACATGTAACTAGTCATACACTCACAATGATGCATTCCACAATAACACCTCAAATTTCACATGATGGCATCACTACAACCATGAACAACATCATGCCAGTGCAACAAGAACAGGGAATGCAAGTGTGAGAGACACACATGAAATTGACATACATGCATGAACAACACATAGCTCATCTAGTTCGAGGGGTGAACCATGCTCTGATACCACTCTGTAACACCCTTCTCCCACATCTACCCAAGCAACCGGCCAGCCGGGGTAAACATGCGATGGGAGTCCACTATGATATGATTCGACCTCCTAAGTCATGTTAAGGAAGTGGAACCGATAGAAACACACCATACAAAGATTAATAATCAGCTACAGGACCCTCAGGAACCAATCCAATACTTTAGACATCTTTCCATGGGGTCCCATTGAGCTTTTGGACAATTTAAGGCTTAGTTGCTCCCATGCTATAGGTATGAGTGTGCCAAGAAACTCAAAGTCGCTCTCATAGGCTTGCCTGCCAGCATCCAGAGACCAAAACTGTCAGTGCTATGCCAGCGACTCTGAGATTTGAGCCACTTTTTTAGGCCGAGAGCCCAGGTCACTTCCCATAATTGAACCATCTCTTCAGATCAGTAAAATAACATGGAAATGATAGTACAAAAGAAAATACTTATTCAAGACCTTGACTTGACCCCTACTAGACATGATAGGTATTTCGTCAAACATATTGAAAATGTGTAATCTAGAGGTGTAATTAACAATTCTTAGCATAGGAATATCATACTTAGCTAAGAATCGCTAAGAACCATTAATGCCTCAACACACCAACTCTCATTCCATCCATTAGGTCGTAGATACATTGATCATTCACTTACAAGTAAAAACATGAGGGGATCCATACATGGCTGCGGTCATAAAACACATACATAACCAACATAATAGGGACATAACTACTCATGAAAGTACAACCATATAGACCACATAAAATCCATCAAAATGCGCATAGAAATACAAGGAGAAATAACCTTTCATTAATGATGCAAAATCTAAACCTGGGATGGGACTTCCACATTCCACCCAACTGTAGAATGGCTAAGCCAAATCTCTCTTCAACCATTCACCCCATGCCATATTCCAAGCATGAATGTGGGATCTCATAGAAAACATCAATCAAAACTCATAGCTGGATTCCAGAGGCCATCCACTTCAACCCATCAAACATTGATTCCACCTCACGGTCGTACATCACAAAACCATCATCAGATTGGTCTTTATCCCAACCATCCAAGGCTCTGGAGCATTTTTCCAACTTGACTATCGGACTAGTAAGTCAACCCACATATTTTATTGAGCTCCAGAGCGTTTGTCCAACCAAGGCTATGGGACTAGTAACTCAACCCACCAAGGGCTCTAAAGCGCATGTCCAACCCATGCTACAAGACTAGTAACTCAATCGAAGATGTTCCAAGCCTCCTGATTTTTTTTGCAACCAAGCCTATTGGACTAATAACTCAAACCAAGCTAAGGAAACATGAGAACCAACCAACAACACAACAAAAAAATAAACCCACAATCACCATGGCTATCCAAGAAATGGCAAGGTTAGGCAATCCACTGTCAATCCTGTCCATCCTCCATGCCAGTGACAAATCGCAACCAAAAACCCACATGCATATGCCATGCATGCCAAAACTAGTGAAGGAAACATACATGCAACTCGGTACCTGCAAACAAATCTGATGTAGTTGTTGAGCTCGATGCCTTCTTGTGCTTTCCTTCTCTCCCTTTGCCTTCTTGCTCCAAAAATCCAAGTATGCCACACCCTCCAAGATTGCTCCAAGAAAACTCTAAGTCTCCAAGAGTATGAAAGAGAGATAATAGAAGAGAGCTCCAACACTAAACTGAACAAAGGTTACCAATTGATCCTCAAAAGCATTTTTATGAATGAGGCCTCTATTTTCTTCATTTTCCATGATTTTCCTTTAATTTCCTCCTCACATGAAACCTGTGACCTTTCGCCTCCCTATTCTTCTAATTTACATTATTTTCATAAATAAATGTGCCAAAAAATCCATTTTTCCTTTACAAAGTCCTAGCCATTACCTTTGACAATTTCCTTCGCCATAAGAAATCACAAGTGATCCCCATCATTAGGATTCTACCCAACATTCAGCTTGGAATAAGTGTCGCATCAACCATGGTTATTATTTTTCCTTTATTTACTTTTATTACATGGAATTTACACTAGGGTTGTTACACATTCCTTTTGTTCTCATCATGAGTTTCAGCGAATACCTTTTTGCCATTAGGAAGCAATTCTTGTAGCAACTTTGTCAAACCTTCCTTCAAACCTTTCATCTTAGATTCCATGTCCACTTTTAATCCATCCTTCAAACCTTCCATGTCTACTTTTAATCCATCATTCAAGCCTTCCATGTCTAATTTGAAACCCTCCATGTCCCCTTTTAAGCCATCCGTGTGGCATTTTAGTTCATCTTTGGTTTCTCTTTGTGAGAGTGAAATTTGTTGCACTTGGTCCCGTAATTTTGATATAGCATGTTGCAAGTCTTCCTCTTAATGCGTCATAATAGAGCTTTCTAAGGGCTTAATAGGTGTAGAGATATTTTTTGAGGAGGCATTTTAGAACCCAATATTGATATCTATGTTTCAATATGCCATTAGAATCACTTCAAACTGTTTTTTTAAACAAAAGTTCTGTAAAATTTATAAAATACTCACCTTTTTCTTACTTTTTAGGAGCTCAATATTGAAGTTGTTGTATCTATATAATTTCGAACCATCAAGGTATGAAATTTCATCCATTGATATCCTTCTGATTCTTCTTTCCAACCCCACAATTCCGACTGATATTGGATTATCCAAGAAAGAGTTACGCCTGATCTCCCATGGTGACCTGATTATACACTGGTTTAGTAGAGCGAAATTGTATGAAGTTCCTTGTGTTATTGTTTCTCCTTCCCCCCCCAAAATGTGAAACACAAGAAACTAGAGTCTGTGTAATTTTAGTCACATTTTACGAAATTGAAATCCGATGCTCGGAGAGAAATTTATGATGATTTTTCCTAGGTCATATGTTTGAGATTGAATTTTGGATCCTGCAAAAACCCTAACTTCCTTAGATCATATCTCTGAAAATGTAGCCAACCAAGCTCTGAATGTTTTAAACAATCTTCACCATGATCTCCACTCTATGTGGTTGAAATTTCAACTTCTGAAGCTTCACAGAAAAAACTTTATAGCAAAAATAACAAGATGACATATTTGAAGCAGCAAAACCCTAAAATCCAAAGCTCTGATACCAAATGATATACAACTAGCTCACAAAATAGAATAAAATATAGACCAATGAATTAAAAATAATCGTATTTGAGGGTAGAATCCCCTTTACATTACATTAATGAATAATTATTGGATGACACAAATGATAAGACTTACTTTCTATATATAGGAGTCTAAGGGGTCACAATATAATTAGAGTCTACATAACAATAATAATGTAAGAGCACACAAGTAAAAAATAGTGGGATTCTATGGGGCACAACAATAATAACATGGGGGATACATGGACACACCAATAACAATATATGGCTACACTAATAATAACAATAAGGGGGATATACTAGTATTATAGGGACCTAACAGAGGAGAAATATTGTGATGAGCAACAAAGAAGATGTTGTATTAAAAAGCCTTAAGCAAAGGATCATCTAGTGAATTTCCAAGCATATAAATCAACAAGTTATTATTGATATATCCTCGAACCATCTAGGAGCCCTCACGATCACAAACAAAGATACTATTCAAATCCTTTCCTTAGATGTGCCATAATTAAATCAAATGGTGAAATCACTGAAGCGGTAATTGGAAGATGAAAAGCAATATTTTGAAGCTAAAATGCAAGAAGGATTAAAACCACATTACACAATCTTAGCCCGTTCCTTCAAATATTAGGTCAAGGAGCATACAACGTAGCACAATGAATCTCATTTAAATGAGCTAAAGAAATTAGAGGAAGACAATAGGGAGGAAATCAAAGCTAGGATTTATGAGGAGAAGAAAACACGAATCACATTCAAGTGCTAAAATATTAGGAAATAAGAGTAAGTAATAACATCCAAAGAGATAATGTCTCCTTTGTAGACAAACTACAACAAATCCAACAGTGCTTTACCTAACTTGTATAGACATTAAAGGAATGGGATGCTGAAGGTTGAAATTACAATAAAATTAGGCTCGCTTTTGGCTAGTTATTGGTGTGGTAGAAAGAACACATGGATGGCAAGGAGAAGAAGAGGAAATATAAGTCATTGATTAATGTACGAAAAATAGAACATGAGGAAGGTAAGGTAAAAAAACCAAAGCTGTTAGATTAGCCAATAATATATGGGATGTAATCGTAGAAATGTTGGAAGAATCAAGATTAGGAAATCTAGGAGTCTTATCTAGCTCTGCATCCATCAGACTGATATTGCACAACATCACTAGAGTCTGCGCTATAATGGTCCCCAAGATTGAACACATTCAAAGGGTGGATAAAGATGTAATTGAAATGTTTATTACCACACCATTAGGTATATGACTATGATTAATTGTCAAACCAATGGAATGAAGACCAACATAAAGAACCTAAAATACCAAGCATTGAGGGCTAAACAATAGTTATAGAAATTTGAATATCCTCATATCTTCAAGATCCTAAATATTCACACTGCTTGGGGGAGAGATCTACAACGATTTGCATCAGAGAAGTAAGAATTTACTCACTACGCCTAAGGAATTACTAGCCAAGAACCATTTTTATAACCTCAATTTTGTGTATATATATAAAGGAAAGTCCTGTCGGAAGGGGCGAGGGAGAAAAAAGGTGAGAAAATTGAACAAACTAGATAACTCTTTTCAGAAAGCCTCATTCTGCAATAATTTGTGAATGTAGGCCCCATTTTTTCTTATTAATACAATTTGTTTTTCTCGGAGATATATGTATCACCCTTGCCTAGTAAAGTGCATATATTGAGTTTCTTGAGTCTTGTATGTTAACATATGTTTATGTGAATGACCAACCTCTCATAAGATTTGTTAATCAATATTTTTTTTGTGCTACAATTGTTGCTTGATCGATATTACCACACATGCATATGAAGTTAACAACAAAATATAATACAATGTGGACATGACTATCTTAGTTGGCCTTCCCAACAAGTTATGTTTCCTACAGTAAAAATATACACCATACACAGAGCTATACATAGAGCATATTATAAATAATATTGATGCATTGAATAGATTAATTTTGTGCTAAACAATTATATTTAAACATTGCAAAAATTCCTGAGCAATTAGATCGATCTCATAATTATAACATGCTATTTGAATAACTCCTCTTCTTGTGTGATGCACAAAGAGTTGAGATATATAGAATTTACATAATAGAGGGAGCGTGCAAGTGGATCCATGGGATCCCATGGCTTTCTCATTGGTTACATTTTTGAATCATAACAAGAGCTTAGAAAGGAAGTTTGGAGGGATTCCTATCCAATCCAAGACTATGATCCAACCCTCAAACGGGTAACCATTTCAACTATGCGTGATTTAGCAAATAGGTTTTGCGCAGGCTAATGACTTGCATCCTCAACCATAAATTTGGGGTTTGGTCAACCTAGGCTTGAACAATGACCAACACACTATGTAACCACCCTTGGCTCAATTTAATAAATAATGAAGCATGTTGATGGTGTGGAGAAGAAAAACCATATCGCCTTTTTTATCCAGAAGTGGTGGAACCATTATGAACTTGGAGGTGAGTTATTAGAACTAGTGGAGGTTACAAGATTTGATATAAACATTTATTAGTAATGTAAAAAATTTAATTAATTCCTTTAACATGCTAAAATAATGGAATAAATGAATAATATCAACAAGTTACACTATAATTTTTTTTCTAGTGACTTTTAATAAGGATGGCAAGAGACAGTGACATCACTTGGTCAAAAAATGAGGTTTTTCATAGGGTTAAAGGGGAAAGGTTGGTAGTAAAGCCATGTTAATTTCAAGGTTTTGAGAGTTGACAAGCTTCTTTATTTAATCCAAATTTGACTCATAACTCATTGGAAATTCAAGTTTTATTTTGGCCATCTATCCTAGATAATGAAGAATATTGGTAAATATTTGATAGTGAAAAACATACCATTAGGTTTCTTGTTCAATAATATGATGAAGATGAAGAGATAAAAAAATCATAAAAAGATACTAGTGCATCTTGATTATTTTTTTAGTCAAGATGATCAAGTTCAAACTAATAAATTACCAGAAGAACCATCAACTAAAAAGATTTAGAAATTTAAGAAGTTTGATATTGTGATTCCATTAAATCTAATGATGGTAAACTTAGGAAACATGTGCACTCAATAGGAAATTGATGAATATATAAGATTATTCAAAAAATTCCAAAGATAATTTTGCTTGGACTTATCAAATTTGAAGAAACATGCTAATAATATTATACAACATGTCATGCCTCTAAAAGAAGGGGTCATGTCGGTAAGACAAAAAGCAAGAATAATTAATCCTAAGTTGTCAAATTGGTAGAAGATGGAAAATGTCGAAATCATTTTGGAAATCAAACATTTTGATTGGATTTCAAATGAAGTTGTGCTATGAAAAAATGGAATATAGTTATTTATTTATTTTCTAATCTCAATACGACTTCTCTCAATATAACTTCCTTTTCCAAACATGGAGATATTTTTAGGCCTACAATAATGTCTATACTTGATGGATTATTAAGATACAACCAAATACTAGTTGTTGATGAAGATAGGCAAGAGACAACATTCACCACACTATGGGAAATTTATGTTTTAGTTTGAATTCCATTTGTATTCAAAATGCAAGGAAAACATTGCAAAAAGAAATGGATCATGTATTCAAGGAAATAATTAGAAAAATCATGGCTAATTATCAAGATGATGTAAGAGTCTACTCTAAGGTAACAACATTTCATTTATCACATTTTCAAAAGGTTTTTGAAAGATGTAAACTATATAATATGTCTCTCAATCCTAAAAAATGCATTTTTGCAATAGCAAAAGGAAAATTACTTGGCTACATTGTGATTAAAGTGGGCAAAAATATGTAAGCTACATTGTGATTAAAGTGGGCAAAAATATATACATAGATCCAGAAAAAGTCATATACATAAAAGAGTTAAATATCCCAACAAGTCATAAAGTCATTCAATCATTTTTTGAAAAGACTTTATCTTATACTCTTTTGCGTCATAACTAACTATAGTTGTAATTTTGACTCAAATAAAAGAATCAAAAGAAAAACATCCAATCTCATTTATGTGTAAGTCTTTACAAGAACATGAATTGAAATACACATTGGAAAACAAGCCTATGCATTAATAAAGGTCATTTCATATTTAAGAAGCTATATACTGACATCTCATGTAATAGCTTAGTTACCTTATCCACTAGTCAAAATGGTGTTGACATGGCAATTTATTATGGCAGATGGACTACTCTGTTACTGAACCAACATGAATAAGATATTAAGATAAAACCATTAAAAGTTGTGAAAGGAAAAATTATGTAAATTGATTAAAGAAATTGAAGTAGTGAACATTGACGCAACCACCAACAACTAGAAAAAAATTGATGAATCACTATTGAAATCATATTAATACAAAAACTTTATATTTTATTTGAAGTCAAAACAATTCACAAAATAATGTTATATATATATAACCCACCTATAAAATCCCTGTCAACCATGAATTTATAAAAGATGAGAGAATTTATTTTTTAGGTGCAAACCCTTGTTCAATTTTTTCAATTAAAAAAAAAAATTACACATCAAAAAGTTCATTTATATCCTGGATAGATCTGAAATTAACATGACCAACATAAAAATAACCATTCAAGGCTAAATCCCTAAACATAACTTAATCAACTTCATCACAATACCAAACATTTTGATTTTACATGTTTCTTTATTTCTATTACACAATCACGACTGTCCGCATATTTCTATGGTTTAAAAACAAAGAACACTAACCAGGATCATGCGCTTGCGTGAATTCCAAGCAGACAACACAGAACAGCAAAACAGAAGTATAGGAATTGAACACCAGGAGTATGGGAAGGCATTGTTAATGGTTGGTGGCACAATATAAAAATGTTAAAAAATAAGAATTGAACTCAGCAAAAAATAAATCCATTCAATTATATGTTATTTAATGGTAAGGGAATCACTGATATTTATAAATATATTGAGAGGAGCACAGCATTAAAAACGGGTTCTCGGGTATGGCACCTTCTAAACATTGATATATGAAATCAAATATGCAGAGAATTGATGAAATTATGTAATCACGATTGAAGATTTTGAGAATATCTCAGAATTTGACCGTTTCTCCTAATCGTTGGATTCCGGGATATTTCCGGAATCTGCAATCGGCTTAAGGATTCCCGGAAGCAATTGCATTGCAGATTCTGCGAGGGATCGGATGGACCTGCGGTGCCTGCTCAACCCCATACTGCCCGAGAAAGCGTTGTAATATTCCCAGTCCGACGTCGTGTTCATCACACCCTCCAAAGCCTCCGCCAATTTCAATCTCATTTCCAATATGACTTTGTCCCTTTCCATCACACCCTCCAATTCTGATCTAATTTCCAATGCCACTTTGTCCCTATTCATAACAGCGATCAGAAGCTCGATGCTGAATCTTCTGATATTCGGAACCTCCTTAGATGGATCTCGGTGACTCTGCAAAACCTTCTCCAGTTTAGAAATCAAACATTTTTTCGGGACCCCACTTAATTTTTCATCGGGATTCGTTTTGGTCATAAAGACGAAGAACTCAGCAGCGAGTCCTATGGCTGCTTCCAGATGTTCGCATGAATGTTCCTCCCTCTGTGTTGTGTCTGCTTCCTCCCTTAACTCTGTTATGGCTGCTTCCTGAGGCAGGCATGAATAGTTCTCCGTCACAATATTCATAACCTGAAAACACATCACAAAGAAGTTAACTGACCGGATGAAATTGTTTTCAGATCGGACTGCAACGCAACACGTCAATTTTCAAAGAAAGGCAAATAACTGAAAAAAATCGTCTACCTGCGCTGCCAGTGAACTGATTTCACTCGAATTAACGTCATCAGCCTTTGCGTGTGCAAGCAGATTTCGAAGAATTCTTGCTACATGAATACCCTGCACAGTGTAGTTCAGCACGGGTATCAGACTTGCGATTAAATTCCGGTGATCGTCCAGCTTAAAGCTCATCATTATTTCACAATTGAGTTTACTCTCGAGCGAAAGAAAACCCAGAGCTTCTCCTGCCTTCTTGACAAGTTCCTCCGTTTCAGAGCCATTATTAACTCTTTTCATGAAAAAGAGGGACAAAAGATCATGCAAAACTCCGCCAGTACTGCCGATGTTCTTACGGCCCTTCGGTTCGCTAGCAAGACTTGTCAGAGTGTCGATCGCCAAGATTTGCAGACAATGCATCGAGTCTTCTTTGTACTGAAGAACTTTTCTGAGATTGCTTATGGAGAAGACTATCTCCCTGATCTGTTTCCTCAGTGCCTTCCCTCTCGAGCCTGTAGTGCTTGCCAGATTTTCCACGATCTGCAGAGCGAGCTTTTGTCTCTCGAGTTGTTCTAAGTCTATGAGCGTTTGTCTCTCGAGTGGCTCGATGAGTGCAACAATTCTAGGAAGTAGCCCTCTGCTGCTTACAATTTTATCATGGTTGGAGCGCTCGTTTGCCAGCTTTTGCAGTATGGTCAGCCCCAGCGAAACAAAGTCTCCCGTACTAGAGTGTTTGGAGTAAAGTAGAGAGGCTATGGATTCCATGAATCCATCGATGGCCGTCACCCGAATGCAATCCCGATTAATCTTATCCCAATTACTCCTATCCACATTATTCTCGACCAATTTGGAGATGATCTGGGCCGCCGCTTTTCGAATCTCCTGCTCGTGCTCGTTCTTGAAATTTAGCATGTCGACCAGTCTCTCCACCACATCTCTCTTGGTTCCGATTGCCCTCAAAGTTTTTTCCGCAAACTTCTTATTGCTTGCAAGCGCGGACAGTACTTGCGCACCCGCGAGCTGTCCTTTGACACTGCCGGACTGCAACAATTCTATGCTGTGTGTCACAAATTCCATCTTCAAACCGTCGAAAACACTACCATCGACGCACCGCGAATATGTAGCATAGAGAAAACGTTCGACGGTGTCCAGCTCAGATTCGCCGAAGCGATATTCATCGTTCACCTCCTTGAGCAATTTCCTTACATAGATCTTCCACAGCCAGTAGGCCTTCTCCATAAGAATTACAAACGATTCGGTCAAGGACAGGCCGTAGAAAATTTTGAGAGCTGCTTTCAGATTCTTGGTATCGCTACCTGAATCTCGACTTTCGTCCAGCCATACTAAGCGATAGATAGACAAGCCAATGTATGTCAAAGCGGACAACAGTTGCAGCAAGAGAAGCAACCGGCTGACCTTTGACATCCAAGCTTTGTTCTGTGAATCGTCATCATCGGCCCCAGAATTTTCATTACCCTTGTTTGAGCTTGAGCATTTGAATAACACATCGCTTAGCCGTTTAGCTTCGCCGATGAGAGTTGCCATGGCTTTCAGCATGATCTCATGGTGCCACTTCACCTCTTGGCTTCGGCTGAAGATGCGAGCGCCTTCCATCGACAATATTGTGGTGACGACCCAGAAGTCTGCCGTTTCTAAAAATGCTGCGAAGCCTCCGAGGAGCACGACGGTGGCCCAGGCGAAGGCCAAATATCCGAGCCCGCTTGCTACCTTCTCTAGAATGGCAAGCTTAACGGCAAACAAAGTTATTTTTGTGTCTGGAAGTGTCGCATTGTCACTGCGACTCCCGGACTCTCGTGATTCCGATATGATCTCCAGTCGCTGTGTGGACGGAGAAACCGATGTATCACGACCACCTCTGGGTTCTGAAGCCATGTAAGAACTTTCCTCTTGCTGTCCGGATGCCATGTAAGAACTTTCCTGTTGCTGTCTGGATCAACAAGTCGATTTACAAGCCCTTCACTCCGAAAGGAAGTTTTATGTGATTTTTGTAATAGATAGCACAATATATTTACAAGGAAGCAACTGTGTTTCTGTAATATTTACAATATAAAATGAGATAGGTTTACATTTTTTTAATCGAGCATCTAGAATGATTTTTAAAGGAATATGTTTAGCATATATTTAGTTTTAATGTTTAAAGTTGTAGTGTATTACAGAGTTTGTTAGATTGCATTGGTCAATATAACTTAACAAACTGTGTATTACATTAAGCATATGCTGAGCATATTCCTTTGAGAATCAATTTAGGCCCTCACATAAAAAAAGAAACTGTGTATTACATTAAGTATATGCTGAGCATATTCCCTTGAGAATCAATTTAGGCCCTCACATAAAAAAAGAGTGAAGAGATCCTCATTCATCTTAAGTTGGAGTCAAGAGATCTTCATCCATATTAAGTTGAAATATCAACAATAAATTCAGGTTAACTTGAAATAAAAAGCTTTCAACAATAAATTTAAAAAATTAAATTCGTGCCACCTGGTTCCCCCACCCACCAATTTCCTAAGGATTTGACATTATTCCAATTCTAATAAGTTCCCCACCATGATAAGTTCCTCATTATTACTTATAACATTCATTTATATACAATCAAATTTTATTTAGCAAATAATCCATTGCTTTTAATAAATTTAAAAATTAGATTTGTCTCACTCCCTACCCACCAATTTTCTAGAGATTTGAGATTATTCAAATAAGTTAGTGGATAAGTTCCTCATTATTATTTATGACATTCATTCATATACAATCAGAGTTTAGTTAGCGAAATAGTTCATTTTACAATAAGATGTGTAATTCCATTTTTTTCTTAAGTTAAAGTTGACCCATAACCTTTTTATACATTCTTAATCAGGGGAATGTGTGCATTAGTAAGACACTCTTCGTGTTGCAATAATATATTTGGTTATATTTATGAAGCTTTCCCCTATATAAACCACATTAATATTTTTAATGTGGTTATACTAGTAAATATAATTTATAGCTCATTTTACAATAAGATGTGTAATTCCTTTTTTTTAAAGTTAAAGTTGACCCATAGCCTTATTATACATGCTTAATCAGGAGAATGTGTACATTAGTAAGACATTCTTCTTGTTGCAATAACTTATTTGATTATATTTATGAAACTTTTCTGCTATATAAACCACCTTAATATTTTTAATATGGTTATACTAATAAATATGATATATTTATACGAAATTAATTGAATTGTAAATTTCAAAAATATTATGTGATGCGGGAAATAAAAATGATATCAAATAATTCTTCCTTTCAAAAGATTCTCTAATTTAGAATTAATTTAAATTCACCATAACTGCAGTCCAATAAAACCCCGTTCACAAAATTGAAGTGCATAAAGAATAAAAGTAATTTAGCTAGTAAGTATTTTGATTTTTTTAAAAATAAATTTAATTACTCAACTTTGGATAAAAATTATGACTTTTTTGTTAAGCATATTCAAATAAGGTTTTAATATTTATGATTTTAAACTTTAAACATGACACTAACATTTTTAAGTTAAAAATTTATTATCATTTTTATTTAATTAATTTTTAACGTAAATTGAAAAATAAGATATATTAAAATAAATTGAAGAATTTATGAGAGATTTTTTGGAATAAATCACATGAAATTTCATTTGTTGACGCGTTTTGAACCAATCAGTGTGGTTCATCATCAGGGTAAGTTGAAGAAACAAATCTAGCTTTGCATATTAAAGAGTCGACTATATGTAAAGCTAGATCTTTGACTATTTAATATTTAAAGCTAGATCTGATTCTTCAACTTGTCATGACGATGAACCACACTGGTTGGTTCGAAACGCGTAGACAAATGAAATTTCATGTGATTTACGCCGAAAAATCTCTCGTAAATTTGATATGGATCACAAAAACCTCAATTCAATAAATTGAAGAAATTGGAATAAGATATAACAAAAGTTTTTGATGTGAAAAGGTCATCACGAGTTAGTATCGATGCCATACACGAATACAAAAAGCAACAATGATAGTGAATGAAACGTAGACATACGAGGAGATTACCATCTAGCTGTTATGGTGGGCCCAACGATCATCGGACAATCATGAATTATTATGCAGGAACTTTTTAGGTCAAAAGTTTATTTCAAGATGTGGACAAAATAAATGTTGCGTTGTGTGTGATTTTTGTATCCAGGTTGTTTGGTCCAAGGACTTTGAAATTCTAGTCATTTGTATCCCATTCAGGGGTTAAATTTGATAGGTGACTCTACCCATCAAGGAATTTTTTTATGACGTTTTTATTTTTAAACTGCCCATTATATGACTTTTAATATTTATTTGTACAAGTTTCATCTAATTTCAAATTGCACTCATTAATTGTTGCAAATTTTCCATTCTTTGTTGTACCATTCAGCTCAAGTCTCATTGCTACCCTTTGTTTTTGAGACCTGAAAATCGGAAAAAATTGTAAATATTGGGAAAAATCAAAGATATCTCCAACACTTATAACTTATTAAACTATTAGTATATTTCGATTCTCAACCATGCTCATCGCTACCAAATTCTACCATTATTACTTATTTGACATTACATGAGAAAACATATGAGAGTGAAGCCTATCTATTTGAGACCCGTGGAAAATGTCATGCATGATGCACCTGTCACGAGGTGAATGCCTTTCATACATGTCATCACTAACTGTACCATCTGCCAACATAAAGTCTCATATGTTGATTTTTTAGTCAGACATAAACACTCCATATGGCATTGGCTATGTGTCCCTGCCAGACATAAACACTCCATATGGTATTGGCTATGTGTCCCCACCACGTGGAATATTCCATGAACTATAAGGTTTTACACAAGACAATTGATTTTCGGATATGTGTCATTGATTATAATTGCTGCTCAAATAAAGACTCCAGCTGACTATATATCAAAGCCACGTGTGTAATGTATTGGGCTAGCAATAAACTGAAAACAATTTCTCTTTTTCGCGTTGTGTAAAACTCCATGTCTAATCTGTGAAGCGCTATTGAACAAAGATTTCTTCTTTTTGTAACAGTTCGCATCTGTATTTTATTTCTTGTCTTTGCATTAGATTCTTTGCCTGTGTTTGGAACTTTCATGGGAGGCTCAGTGCACAAACTGTTCAGGGAATGATCTCCTCAATCCTCAGTTATGGAAAGTTTTCATAAACGTAGTTTCAGGTATATTTCCAGGGCTTTACGTGTTTTTTCAAATTTTATAAAAGGGATGAGACACCTCACCCTTTCCAAGGTTTTTTCACGGGAATATCACCGGGATGCGCAGTGACATGACACCTATTTCTTTACCTCTTTGCCCTCCCTTCACATCGTTCTGTAAGCTTTCACTTCCTTCTCAATTCTTACCTTCATTTTGTTTAGTTTTGAGGCGCTGGATAGATATGGGATTTTCTCTCCTTCCAACCCCAGGGTTTCTGGCTCATTATCAGAGCTATCCGAATGGTAATTTCAAGGGTTTGATTTATCCCAAGAAATCACACCAACATCCACAGTTCAAAAGGAAATCTAGTCACTCTCATGGCTTTTCTCCTTAGAAGTCTAAGGTTAGGGGTGAAAATCTTGAGAAGAAATGGCCCTTGAAGACCAAACCCTAGGACGCATCATTTCCTGAGGTAGGTAAAAGGGCTATTAACAGAATTCATAAAGCCAGTGACAAAAAATTTGGCACTATTGATGTCCAAACTTTGAACTGTCTGGAGTGTTGGGGATTTTTTCTGGTAAAATCCCAAAAAACAAACATAAAATGTACACAGAGACAATGCTCTGTTTTGCCATAGGATTTTAACACAACGGAAACAAATAAAATTTCTGAGCAGCGGACAAAGTTTTGCACTCCAAGGATTTCTATTCATTAAAGGATTGCTGTTACATATTATGATCTTCCTCTCTCACAGAGGGATTCACCAATAAATAAAATGACTGCTGTCTGAAAATTACATATATATTTTTCTCATGTTGCTGTGTGCATCCTTTTGCATATTCAGAACATCTCATACGCACTGTTGTGCCTCCCTTTTCAAAATTCTACGACAACCAAAAAAATTTACATATATATATGACTACCTGAAGAAATTACTTACATCCGTTTTCTCTTGCCATGCTTCCGTAAAAAAATTAAATAGTTTTACTAGCTTTTACTTGTGCCCATACTCCCGCTGAAATAAAAATGATAAAATTAAAAACTTCACCAAAACTTACCAACCCTTAGTAAATTTTCATTTACTGTTTTACTGACAAAATTGGCGGTAATGTAACTTTTACTTCACGTTGAATTCATTTTGCAGGCCTGTACTTCAACCAGTATTCAATTTGGCTTTGGGAACCCATCGAGTCCAGGCTTCATCGCATAACACTCAGATATGAAAAATTGTGCACCCTTGGTTTCCCCGATTGCGATATGCTGATCGCAATATGGGCCGATACCTCCGATCATATATATTATAACATATGCCTAAAATACATAAAAACACGAAACGAGCCACTGGCGGAACTGAAATAATATTAAACAAAATTTTAAATACCCGTGGGGTCTGGGTTATCGGGTCGCAACTTATCTCATGGTAAAGCCTGCTCGTTTGGTTATCGCTGATAACGATATCGGCGATCACTCATCGCAAACATAAAAGAAAACTTTTATAAGTCTTCCACTCCCATTTTGCCGATGCGATATCGGCGAATGCTCATCGGCAAAGTTTTGTGTCACTGCCACTCCCCGCCTGCGCCGATGGGATCTGCTGACGCGATCTGCTGAGACGAATTGGGCCGTGATGCCGTCGTTGTACCTGCATGGCAGTTGGAATTATCATTCCAACACTCCCCTTTAATTTCAACTGCTGGGCATTCAATCAAACCCAAACATTTCCTCAAAAATTCAAAGCTTTTCTAATGCAATGGCTTTGTCGAAATGTCTGCTACCTGTTCCTGAGTCCTGCAATGTTGTAAAATGATTTCTCCATTGCTTACCAATTCTCTGATATAATGAAACCTTGTGTCGATGTGTTTCGTTCTCTTATGAAACACTGAATTCTTTGATAATGCAATAGCTGAGCTATTGTCACAAAAAATCACTGTTGCTTTTGCCTGCTCTCGGCCTAAGCTCCTCAATATTCTTCTCATCCACACTGCTTGGCATGCTGCTGCTTTAGCTGCCACATATTCAGCCTCTGCTGTAGACAAGGCAACAATGGATTGCTTCTTAGAAGCCCATGAAATGGCTCCTGAACCCATGTGAAAAACGTAACTGGAAGTGCTTTTCCGGTCATCTGTACTTCCAGCCCAATCACTATTGGTGTAGCCAACTAAATCTGAATGTTCTGAGACATTATATAAAATTCCAAGCATTGTAGTACCTTTGACATACCTCAGAATTCTTTTCGCTGCTTGCCAATGTGCTTCCTTTGGCCTGTCCATGAATCTGGAAATTAAGCTAACAACAAACATTATATCTGGCCTAGTTGCTGTTAAGTACATGAGGCTGCCAACTATGCTCTTATATAAGCTAGGATCAAAATCCTTGCTGTTGTCCTCTTTGCTGAGTTTTAATCCCATTACTGTGGGAGTAACTGCTGCCTTGCACTCTTGCATATTAAATTTGCCCAATACTTCATTTACATATCTCGCTTGAGAGATAAAAATTCCATTTTCATTTTGATCTACTTCTATTCCTAAGAAGTATCTTAGCAAACCCATGTCAGTCATTTCAAATTCTTCTTTCATGACTGATTTGAAATTTTTAATAAGGTAGTCATCACTACCTGTAAAAATCACATCATCAACCTATAACACAACAATTAAAATCTTACCATCCTTTTCTTTGATGTAGACGGTGGGTTCTCCCTCACATTTGCCAAACTCATTTTCTAGTAGATAGAAATCTATCCTACTATACCACGCTCTTGGCGCTTGCTTTAGCCCATAAAGAGCTTTCTTCAATCTGCATACTTTGTGTTCTTGGCCTTTCTTCTCATAGCCTAGAGGTTGTTCAATATAGACCTCCTCATTTAAAACTCCATTTAGGAATGTTGACTTCACGTCCATTTGGTAAACTTTCCGCTTGTTTTGTGCTGCTATGGACAACACTTCTCTCACGGTTTCCATTCTTGCAACCGGTGCGAAAGTTTCCTCATAATCTTTCCCATACTGCTGATTTTACCCTTTGACAACCAACCTTGCCTTGTGTCTTTCAATCTTGCCTTCAGCATTGCACTTGGCCTTATAAGCCCATTTGACTCCAATGACTTCTTTACCTTTTGGTAGCTCAACCAAATCCCATGTCTTGTTTCTTTCTATGGAATTCATTTCCTCATCCATAGCTTCTATCCATATATTATCCTTAATTGCATCTTCGAAATGAATAGGGTAATCAACATGACAATACAAAGCAAATAAGGAATTCATTCCTTCATCATAAATGTCACTTAAATTTATGAATTTCTTACCTCTTTCATTCGGTGTGCAAGTGCTTGAAGATGCACTTGAATTTCCACTTTGTGGTGTGCTTGGAGAATCACTTTCATTTCTCCTCAAGGGTGTCGCTTGATGTCCTTGTGTTGGCGTTGCTGTTTGGGATGTGTTTCAACCATCTCCTCATCATCTTCATCATGAGACAAACAATTTTTAACATTCACTGTTTTCTCTATGCTTCCATCCCAAGCTTCCTCC
>APFE030604078.1:59849-71979 GCA_000404065.3 Pinus taeda
GTTTTCTCTATGCTTCCATCCCAAGCTTCCTCTTCAATGAATTGAACATCTCTGCTGATAAAAAACTTCTTGGTGGATGGGATATACAACCTGTAGGCTTTGGATTCCTCACTGTATCCAATGAAAAAACATTTCTCCCCTTTGCTATCCAACTTCCTCCTTAGCTGATCTGGAATGTGTGCATAGGCCACACATCCAAAAACTCTCATGTGTGTGACTCCTTGCTTTCTCCCACTCCATGCTTCTTCTGGCACCTTGTTCATCACTGCTTTTGTAGGACACCTGTTCAGAATATATGCTGCACAATTTACAGCTTCAGCCCAATAGTCATTTGGTAAATGCTTTGCCTTCAACATGCTTATCGCCATATCCATGATGGTCCTGTTCTTCCTTTCAGCAACTCCATTTTGCTGTGGGGTGTACCTTGCTGTAAATTGCTTGTGAATTCCATTTTCTCTACAAAACCGTAGGAATTCTTTGGAGATATACTCACCTCCTCTGTCAGTCCTCAAAACTTTAATATGCAGCCCACTTTGGTTCTCCACAAGTGCTTTGAAATTTCGAAATTTTTCAAAGACTTCACTTTTATTCTTCAAGAAATAAACCCAAGTTTTTCTTGTAAAATCATCAATGAAAGTTAGAAAATATTGGCTGCCTGCTAGTGATGGGGTTTGCATCGGTCCACATACATCTGAGTGGACAATTTCTAAGGGTGCTTTTGCCCTTATGCATTTTCCTGATGGAAAACTTTCTCTGTGTTGTTTTCCCAATATGCAGCCTTCACAAAGGCTGTCCGGTTTCTCTATCAGTGGTAATCCTCTTACCATCCCTTTTCTGCTCAACAAATTAAGACCTCCAAAGTTTAGATGTCCAAATCTCAAGTGCCACAACCAATTTTCATCTTTTGGCACACTTTGGAAAGCCTCTTGGGTAACTGCTGCAATTTCCTCTTTGTTTTTCAAATCTGCTCTTATTTTGAGAGGGAACATCATGTTCCTCGTCATCTTCACTTCAGCAATACATCTTTTGCTGGGTGCTATATCCATGATGGTGCATACATCATTCTTAAAGAAAACATTGTACCCCTTATGGACAAGCTGCCCAATACTCAAGAGGTTACACCTCATTCCAGGGACATAGTAGACATCTGCTATGGTTTTCTTTTCACCCTTCTTTGTAAATATTTTGACTTCTCCTTTTCCCATAACAGAAATTTTGCTATCAGTCCCAAGTGCGACTTCTGATTTCACATTTTGATCTAAAGCAGAAAACATGGCTAAGTTTCCTGTCATATGGTTACTACAACCGGAATCTAGAAACCATATATCTTCACTGTTTGTTTCAACCATGTTACAAGCTAATAAAACATTATTTTGGCTGATATTGTCTCTAGTGATATTTGCACTCGAACTACTACTCATATCATGCTACTTCTTCCTACACTCATTGGCATAATGCCCATATTTTTTACAATAATAACATTGGACATTGGATTTTTCATACCTCTGTCCTTGAGCATGATGTTGTCCTCTTTGTTGGCTGCTGCCTTGGTCTTGGTTCTGATTTGGATTTCTGCCTCTTCCTTGAGCATTTGCTGGACTGTTCCTTCCACCTCTATTCTGGCTTCTGCCTCTTCCTCTTTTATTTCCTCTGCCTTGACCTCTTCCTCTTCCAAAAAACATTTGGGTCTTGAAGGCTTGTTCTAGAGATGAGTTTTCATTTCTACTCAACCTCTGCTCATGTGTTATCAGTGATGCATGAAGTTCATCAACTGATAAGTTTGAGAGATCCTTTGTCTCTTCTATGGTGGTGACAATCACATCAAACTTTGAGGGTAGGACCCTCAAAAGTTTCTCCACAATCCTCCTTTCTTCAAGAAATTCTCAATGAGTCCTCATTTGTGTGACCAAACCAATCACATGAGTGAAGAATGAGTCAATGTTATCTGACTCCTTCATGCTCGGATTCTCAAAATCTCTCCTCAGCAATTGTAGTTTTGCTGTCTTCACTTTCTCCATTCTTTAATAGGTTGTCTTGAGAGTTTGCCATGCTTCTTTTGATGTCTTAGCTGCTGCTATCCTTGGAAACACACTCTGGTCCACTGCTTGATACAAAAATACAAGGGCTTTTGAATCCTTCTTCCTATTGCTCTTTAGTAGATCTTTCTATGCCTGAGTTAATTTATTAAACTCATTTTCATCTGCTGGTTCTTCAAAACCATCTTGAACCAATTCTCATAAATCTTGACAGGTAAACACGGCTCTCATGGTTATTGCCCAATAGTCATAGTTTTTCTCATTGAACTGTGGGAATTGAGGATTAAACATACCCATGCTAGTGCTGGTGTTGGCCATTGTAGCACTCTTTAACTATGCTATAAAATGCTTGACTGTGTATTTAAAATAACTGATTGTTTCTTCAGCAGCAACACAAAAAAAACTTTGAGAAATACCTGGATCTTTTTAACTGAGTCTTCACTTTGCTGGAGAAGTTGCTGCAGCCAGAAAAGTCCTTCCTTCAGCTTCTTTGACACTTTCAAAGAGCCTGAACCTGCTCTGATACCACTGTTGGGGATTTTTTCTGGTAAAATCCCAAAAAAAAACATAAACTGTACACAGAGACAATGCTCTGTTTTGCCACAGGATTTTAACACAGCAAAAACAAATAAAATTTCTGAGCAATGGACAAAGTTTTGCACTCCAAGGATTTCTATTCATTAAAGGATTGTTGTTACATATTATGATCTTCCTCTCTCACAAAGGGATTCACCAATAAATAAAATGACTGCTGTCTGAAAATTACATATATATTTTTCTCACGCTACTGCGTGCATCCTTTTGCATATTCAGAACATCTCATATGCACTACTACGCCTCCCTTTTCAAAATGCTACGACAACCAAAAAAAATTACATATATATATGACTACCAAAATAAATTACTTACATCCGTTTTCTCTTGCCATGCTTCCGTAAAAAAATTAAATAGTTTTACTAGCTTTTACTTGTGCCCATACTCCCACTGAAATAAAAATGATAAAATTAAAAACTTCACCAAAACTTACCAACCCTTAGTAAATATGCATTTACTGTTTTACTGACAAAACTGGCGGTAATGTAACTTTTACTTCACGTTGAATTCATTTTGCAGGCTTGCACTTCAACCAATATTCAATTTGGCTTTGGGAACCCATCGGGTCTAGGCTTCATCGCATAACACTCACATATGAAAAATTGTGCACCCTTGGTTTCCCCGATTGCGATATGTCGATCGCAATATGGGCCGATACCTCCGATCATATATATTATAACATATGCCTAAAATACATAAAAACACGAAACGAGCCACGACGGAACTGAAATAATATTAAACAAAATGTTAAATACCCGTCGGGTCCGGGTTATCAGGTCGAAACTTATCTCATGGTAAAGCCTGCTCGTTTGGTTATCGCCGATAGCGATATTGACGATTGCTCATCACAAACATAAAAGAAAACTTTTATAAGTCTTCCACTCCCATTTTGCCGATGCGATATCAGCGAAGTTTTGTGTCGCTGCCACTCCCCGCCTACGCCGATGGGATCTGTCGACGCGATCTGCTAATACGAATTGGGCCGTGATGCCGTCGTTGTACCTGCACGGCAGTTGGAATTATCATTCCAACATGGAGAATATACATGTATTCTTTGTGGTCCTCATTTTGGGTGGCTTACAGGTACTGTATTAATGTGTGTTTTTATTTAAGTTGGATCAAGAGCCATCCCTGAAAATGTTGGTAACAATTATTCAGATTCTCCTTCACGTTGTTTCCTCTGTATATTTGCTTTGGCCAATGTATTATACTTGTGCAATCTGAAGGCTGAAATCTGGTGGAGCCATTTTTCTCACTGTTTATTAAACTAGATGTTATCGGAGTAACTATACATTTCACACAGGCTTTGGCATGTAACTATTTTTAAGTTTCAAGTTTCAAGCTTTGTCATGTAACTATAATTTAATCTATTTCGAAGTCCTAAGGTTGTTTATAACAAGATATAGGGTCTCTGCCAAGCACCCCTTGATATGTAAGCTACATTAAGCGCTGTAAGAGTTGCAAATAATTCTTGGTAAAGTATATTAAAATAGGATTCTTAAGGTTTGTGTTAAGCTTTTAGTTTTTTAATCAATAAGCGTTTAATTGATCTCTGCAGACCTGTAAACCCTAACTTCACACGAGATTTTGAAGCTTGCACCTTTTCCAAAGAAGAACAATGCATTTACCAATTCAACATAGGGTAATAGTCTCCAAGCACCGAATTTACAACCCAACCAATTTTATAGTAGTCATTGGTGTGTGACTCACCAACTCTTTTGGTAACACCACAATACTATGACTTTTATAGCAGAGGGCTTGTTCCCCAACACCATTACTGGCCTATAAGAGTCGGTAAAAAATGTGGCTCTATACAGTTTGTCGTGGACTAGGGAAACAAGCACCCAAATGAGGTAAGTTTTTCATAACAGTTTTGCCAAACTGTGGACTGGGGAAACAAGCACCCAAACGAGGTAAGTTTTTCATAACAATCTTGCCAAACTATTTACTTTCTATAGATAAAACAGCAAATTCAAACTTGGTGGTTTTTCTGTAGATAAAACAACGAACTGAACTTGGTTTTTCTGCAGGTAATGGAGATTCCAAAGGCAGCAAAAAAATTTAACGAGTTGAATATTTCGAATATATACATAGAAAAAAGAATACAGATATCCAACAAGCATGCATAGAAAAACGAATCCAACGAGCATGCATAGAAAAACGAATAGAGCAGAGCATCTCTCACTATCTATGCCTAATAGGCTATCACTTACTCGTTACTTGGTCGGCTAAGTTCTAGTTTTGTAGCATTCGAAGTTCCAGAGTTTGTGCTACTCCTCACCAAAGTCACCACATTCAACAATGAATAACTTACAAATTGTTGTTCATTGGAATTTGACACAACTCGGCAGTGAGTAGCTGGGACATAACAAAACTCGACAGTGGGTCGAAATTGATATTTATGACTTAGTCTGAATCACCATAAATTAGTAACATAATTGGGCAGTGAGTAGCTGGAAATTAATTACCAATAATAGCATACCTGATACCATTTACTTGTTCAAAATTAGGAATTGATATTCCGGACTTAGTCCGGAATCTGGATAGCAATCTTGGCAAATTGCGATATGGGTCACAGATTATGAAATTATATATTAAAAATGTTAATGAATCAATATTCACAATGATTCAGCGCAAGGTTATATATATATATATATATATATATATATATATATATATATATATATATAAAATATATATATTATATAATAATATATAATAGATATATATATATATAGATATAATTTTTCATTTTTAAACATGCCTGTCATATTGATGTTCTTAAAAATGGAAGTTCCTAAAAATTATTGGCAAGTTACACATGACGTGGAAATTTGAAACTAGAAAGTATTTTACGTGTAAAAAAGCTAAATACGGGTATACGGGCTTCAAATTTAACCCTTGATCCCATTCTATTGGCAAGTTACACATGATGTGGAGATTTGAAACTAAACCCTAATCCCATTCTATTGGCAAGTTACACATGAGGTGGAGATTTGAAACTAGAAAGCATTTTACTTGTAAAAAAGCTAAATACAGGTATATGGATGTCCAATTTAACCCCTGATCCCATTCTACGGAACTATCAAACACGCACGGCCCTTCAAAAATTGTCTTCATCACTCGCATTCAAGTGACGTAACGTCATGACGGAAGCACCGTTTGAATGTTTCCTTCCTAATAACTATTTCAGGTTTGATTTTATCCAAATAATTAAAAACGCATCAATTATTAGTCGATGTAGTTAAGTGACAACTATAGCAATGAGTTTTTTATTCTATTTATATATTTCATTTAAATTCTTTGTCCATCTAATGTGGAACTCTCTTAAATATATACATATATATATTAATGATGAGAAATCTTTATTTTCAATTTGGAAGTGTTGTTTTTAGGTGTATTAGATTCTAGATGCCTATGCTTTCATTATCAATGTACTATATTCATACTATGCGATTTGTGTGGGGATGAACTGATGAGCCGACAGACCACGGGTACATAACCAATGTATTATATCTCTGCCCATGTTTCCCAAATAGAACCTGATAAATTTACAATAAATGCATTTATTTATACCTAAATGTTGCTTTCACGAATGGTGAAGTAAAATTTAATTGATTTGGTAATGTGATTGACTGATTTTAGTGTTGATATACAGATGGTAGGTTGTATGAGCTGTAGGAATTTACAGGGTAGGTTCCTCAGAAAGAACACCAAAAGGACATCGCTCACAACCAGATCTCAAATCAATACACCAGTATTTTTGACGTGGTTAAAACCCTCAGAGAGGGAAACATTCCATAGCCTGCGCCAACGTGGCTACTACAGACAATTTATTAATAAAAGAATGAAAATTTACATAAGCTTCTCTCATGCACAGTTAACCTACAAATGACCCTCCATGCACTTTAAATAGAATTCATGGACCAATAGGGTGTCAAGCCATGGATCAAGTGTCGGTAATACCGAGGAGAGAATGAACGTCGGATCACTACATATCGTGACCGTCGGATTGTAAGTTACAAAATGTACAACGGTAAAGAAACACACTTTACCTAACTCTATACCTAACTCTATACTAGACCAAGTTGAAATTAACTATTCCTATGTGTCGGAATATCCTAACATCCCCCCTTAAGAACAACTTGGGATAGGATTGAAGGATTTACAAATATGACACAATAGGAGAAGGAAGGAGGTACTAGAGCCTATCCCCCCTTAGTGACAACTTCCTGAACTCCAAGCATATATCGAAGTTTAGTGAACTTCGCCTCTGTGAGAGCCTTTGTGAAGATGTCTGCAACTTGATCATCTGTTGAACAATATTGCACTTCAAGAACATGGTCATGAATGAGCTTTCTGATGAAGTGCATGTGAAGTTCAATGTGTTTGCTGCGCTGATGCTGAACTGGATCTTTGCAAAGCTGAATGGCACTTTGATTATCACACCAAAGTGTAGTCGGATGCTGCTGCTCAAAGCCAAATTCTGATAGGATCTGACGAAGCCACAAGGCTTCCTTACTAGCTTCCACGGCACCACGATACTCTGCTTCTGCTGACGAAAGAGAAATGGCAGCCTGTTTCTTACAACCCCATGTAATAGGTCCTGAACCAAGAGTGAAGACATAACCGGCAGTAGACTTCCGATCATCAGGGTCACCAGCCCAATCAGAATCAGTGGAACCAACTAATAGAGGAGTTGCTTTGGCACTGTAATGAATCCCAAACTGTATTGTACCTCGAACATAACGAAGTATTCTTTTAGCTGCTTTCCAATGACTTTCACGGGTGTTTTGCAAAAAACGAGCAACAAGGCCAACAGCAAAGGAAAGGTCAGGACGAGTATGGGTTAAATACAATAGTTTTCCTACAAGTTGACGGTATAAGGTAGCATCAACTTCAGGAGAAGTACAAGAGACTGAAAGTTTGACTCCAGACTGAAAGGGAGAAGGAGCTGGCTTACAATCTTCCATGTGAAAATGACGAAGAATATCACAAGCATACTTGGACTGGGAAAGGGAAATACCCTCCTTGGATTGCAAGACTTGAAGACCGAGAAAATAGTGTAAGTGTCCTAAGTCTGTCATTTCAATTTTCTTTTTAAGGCTGGACTTCACATGGTTTATAAGGTTGGGATCACTACCAGTAAGAATAAGATCATCAACATAAAGAACAAGGATGATAAGAGAGTTGCCCACTTTCTTGGTGTAGACAGTATTGTCAGAATAACACCTAGAAAAGCCAGATTCTAAAAGAAAGCTATCCATTTTGGCATACCAAGCCCGAGGAGCTTGCTTGAGACCATAAAGAGATTTCTTAAGTCGACATACAAGGCTGGAGTCTGTTTGGATGAAGCCAATGGGTTGTTCCATATAGATTTCTTCATGCAAGTCCCCATGCAAGGAGGCAGATTTAACATCCATCTGATGGACTTCCCATTTTAAAGAGGCAGCAAGGGAAAGAACAAGGCGGATAGAGTTCATTTTGGCAACAGGGGAGAAGGTTTCAGTGTAGTCAATGCCTTCAACCTGTGAAAAGCCCTTAGCAACAAGACGAGCTTTATGTTTATCAACTTTCCCATCTGGTCCATACTTGGTTCTGTAAACCCATTTACATCTAACAAGTTTGTGTCCCTTTGGTAGAGAACAAGATCCCATGTATCATTTGCCAACAATGAATGATATTCTTCATTCATAGCTGCTTCCCAATGTGGATGGCCTAAAGCTTTTGCAAAAGTGTCAGGATCATGATTTACTGGAGCTTGAGCCAGTAAAGAAGAGGCTCTTTCAAACTGAGAACGTGTACGTCGCTGATCTGTAGGATCACCGGCAAGATCACCTACTGCATCCCGAGTAGCACCGACCCATCTTGGAAGTTGAGGATCCTGAGAAGGTGGGGGAGGATTGTCATCCTCACTTTCATCATCTGAAGAAGAAATGTTTTCAAAAGTAGAAGAGATATGAAGAGGTGGCACATCCGCCGGATTAGGCTCGCAGGCCGATTTATTTTCATCAAATTTTACATCTCTTCTAATGATAACATTTTTGGACTTAAATGGAATAAGTCTATAACCTTTTACATCTTCAGAATATCCAACAAAAGTACGTTTCTCACTCTTAGGTTCTAAAGCTTTATGCTTTTCATCTGGAATATGGGCCCATGCTTCACTTCCAAAAATACGAAAGTGACTTACATCTGGTTTAATGGAACTCCAAGCTTCTTCTGGAGTGATATTCTTTAGAACCTTAGTAGGAGTGTGATTTATTATATAATTCGCACAATTAATTGCTTCGGCCCAAAAACTAAGACTGAGTCCTTTAGATTGCAGCATACAATTAGCCATTTCCTTTAAGGTGCGATTTTTCCTTTCAGCTACACCATTTTGTTGTTGAGTGTATGGAACAGTATGTTGCATTTGAATTCCATTTTCGGTGCAAAAGTTGATGAATGTGTTTTTAACATATTCTCCACCATTATCAGTTCTTAGCTTAAGAATTTGATGACCAGATTGTTTTTCAACAAAGGCTTTGAAGGCCAAAAATGTGTTAAATACTTCGCTCTTGAGTTTTAAGAAGTATACCCAAGTGCGTCTGGAGAAATCATCAATGAAAGTTAAGAAATACTTACAGCCAGAGAATGAAGCAACCGGAAGAGGACCACATAAATCACTGTGCACAATCTGTAAAGGGGCTGAGGCGTGCCAAGAGGCACGTTTTTCAAAACTGTCCCGATGATGTTTTCCGAGTACACATCCGGAACAAACACCATCTCTGCAAGATACCATAGGAAGACCTGTCACCGTATTTTCTTTACATAGATGCTGAAGGGAGCGATAGTTTAAGTGACCAAATTGCTCATGCCAAAGTTTGCTCACTTCATCATTATGAGCAACAAATACTGAAGGAAGATTTAATGACCCAAAGTTGTGAAACTTGTACAACCTTGTGGAATCATCAGCAATACCAGTAGCTAGAATCTGTTTAGGATCTCTTAGATCCTTGATTACAACATCATGAGGTGAAAATTCAACAATTTTTACCTTCACCTGAATGAGTTATCTGATATACAGATAGAAGGTTGCTGGATAAGGTTGGAACACATAATACATCATTAAACTGACCATTGTCTAGATGAACAGTTCCAGTCCCTACAACATTAAGAGATCTATCATCACCAACATATATATTTTTAGTGTTACAATCATGTAAAGAAGAAAACATGGCTTTGTTTTTGGCCATGTGATAAGAGGCTCCAGAATCAATGAGCCACTCATGAGAATGAGAAGAAGAAGATACATTTAATGCATAACCAGACTGAGATGATTGACAACGACATGCAGAAAGTGCCATTCCTGAAGATGAATTTGAAGTTGAAGTAGAAGAATGCTCCACATGGATGTTATGTTTCTTCATTGCGGCTTCCAAGGCTTCCATCTTCTTAAAGCATTTAGATTCTAAGTGGCCATCTCGATTACAAAAGTTACAATGTCTATCAGTCTTCTTCCATTTTTTTTATTGGTCTTATCATTTTGCTGAAATGATCTTTCATTTTGAGACTGAGTTTGCTTAGGACCCTTGTTTGGTTTAGGACCATTCTTTTTGGGTTATGACTTCTTAGGATTCTTTAAATTTGGTTGCTGCTGGGCGGCTAACGCTTTCTTGGAAGAGTTTCCAAGATTAAGAAGACCAAGGTGTAAGAGTTTTTCTTGTTCTCTTATTAAGGAATCACAAAAAGAGTCAAAGGAAGGGGGCTTGTAGTCTTTTCCTTGACAAATGAAAGCTTCCCTTGTAGAATGGAAGGTGGAAACAAATACAGAGTAAGCTGGTCCCAACTTAGTAAGGATGGAATAAATAAGGTTACTATCTTCTTTCTTAACCTTAACACTTTCCAAGAGATATCTAAGGGTCTTGAATTTGGACAAGAAATCTTCAATGCAAGAAAAAATATTAGGATCCAATGTAAGCAACTCATTTTCAAGTTGATGGGCTCTAATTCCATTTTTAATCCCAAAAACTTTAGTGATTTGGTCCAATGCTTCATGAGGAGTTTCAAGTTCTACAATATGAAATCTAAGATCAGGAGAAATAGACATCCCTATCAAACCACGTGCTTGATCTTGTCTATTTTCCCATTTTGGAACCTTGTCTTCATCCTTTGGTTTCTTCTCTTGGCCCGTAGCTATTCTGTAGAGACCTTTACTTCTAAGTAAATCTTTCATGTAGGATACCCATTGGAAGTAGTTAGTGCTGTCAAGAATGACTTGGCATGGACTTTCCATTTTTTAAAAAAACTGAAGCTGAAGATGCTGAAAGTAAGTGTTCCAATGGATAGATCTCGAAAAATTAGACTGTTTTAAAAAAAACGGCTCTGAAAAAGGCTTCCGGATGAAGAAGTTATGGCTTTTTGAAACAAAATTGTTGAAGTTGCCGACAAAGTGCGCGAATGTGCGAGAATGAAAAAAAAACGCCCCCACAAAATGGAGATTTGAACCCAAGGCCTCTACTCTCTTAAAATAGCTTTGAACCAATTGATCTATAAAAAAAAATTGAGAGAGAGAGAGACAGAGAGAGAGGGGGGGGGGCTTTGGGTTGCTTGCTTGCCTTGAGAAACCTCCTTTTCCCTACAAAACACAAAACACAAAACCCAACACGGACATGTAAAGAAAAACGAACCTTATGGCTCTAAGTTAGCTTTACCTAAAAAACTAAATATTTAAAAAAAATTGAACCTTGTGGCTCAAAGTTAGTTTTAGCCGAAAAACTAAATATTTTTCTCAATGTTTCTGATTTTCTGAGATCACACTAAGGTGCAGGGAAAAGAGCATACGCATGAGAAAAAATCCTTCTTTTCTGTTTCTGATTTGCCCAGATCGCACAGAGTCGCAGGGCAAAGAGCATACACAGAAATGAAAGGTATAGATCCGGTTAAAAAAAATCTAAATAAACCGAAACCGAAATAAGCAGAGAGAAAATAACAGTAAACTGCAAATAAAGACTGTATACCTCCAGATCTTAAAAATGACGCAGATAGGGCTACCAGAAACCTTTTCGCGTGAAACGAAAGGTGTTCCTCACTGGAACAGATGCTCCGAACACAACAGAGCAGTCCTCTCGGCCCGAAGGCAGTCAGAAACAGTAGATCTAGGAAACGACAGCCGCATGCAGTTCTACCGGCTTCAGATTTGGATCACCAACGGACGCGGCCCTCAAATCGCTCTGATACCATGTAGGAATTTACAGGGTAAGTTCCTCAGACAGAACACCAAAGGACACCGCTCACAAACAGATCACAGATCAATACACCAGTATTTTGACGTAGTTAAAACCCTCAGAGAGGGAAACAGTCCACGGCCTGCGCCAACGTGGCTACTACAGGCAATTTATTAATAAAGAATGAAAATTTACATAAGCTTCTCTCATGCACGGTTTTTCTACAAATGACCCTCCATGCGCTTTAAATAGAATTCATGGACCAATCGAGTGTCAAGCCACGGATCAAGT